>PIJE02005552.1:7500-18408 GCA_002895965.2 Coryphaenoides rupestris
TGGTACGTGTGGCGTGTTGCGATGCGTGCGTATACTCAAATTTGGCCAATATAAGTAAGTTAACGGATCCGATTTAATTTCTCCATGGCACAGTTAGTGTGTCATATATAAACCTTGTCTACACCGACAATAATGCATATTTAAAGTACGACGGCGTTTCAAACAAGTCCTCGTAAATCACCTGCATAAATAAATGCATACGCGACCGGAAGGGGGCTATAATAACATAACTGGAAGACCCTCGTGGGAGACATACCATCACAATTCCCTCCTGTATGTGTATACATGTACACGTATGTATGCGTGAATACATGAATACATTGCTTTGAAAACACCCAACCTATTCAAATGAGTTAGTTCATGTCTCCATCTAACGCTCAGAGGAATTCACCTTTGCGTTACATTCTTAAATTGCACATTTTCATTGCTTTTTTTTGTGTTTTTTTGTGAATTTTTAGAATTTCTACTCTCAGTTTAATGTTCAATGCACCACAAAAGCAATAAAGCTGTTTCTGATTTTGATTTTGATTCTGATTCTGATGATGTCCGCACACATTAGACACCGTGAAGCCTCTCGTAGGACATGTGATCGTGAGTTCTATACATGCATCCTACGTGTAGCGGTGTGTGTGTGTGTGTGTGTGTGTGTGTGTGTGCGCTCGCTCCTGAAACAACCTGGTGATGTCATCACCATCTTCAGAGATGCATTGCAGTGGAAGACGCGCCGTGCCGCACACACACACACACACACACCCACACACACACATAGAGATCCACACACACACGCACACACACACACACACACACACACACACACACACACCACAAACACACACACACACACACACACACACACACACACACACACACACACACACACACACACGCACAAACACACACACACAAACACACACACACACACACACACACACACACACACACACACACACACACACACACACACACACACACACACACACACACACACACACACACACACACACACACACACACACACACACACACACACACACACACACACACACAGGGGGGGGGCCTCATATATCGAGCCAAAATGCAAACAGAACAAAAAGACGTGTTGATGTGTCGACGCCGCAGGCAATTCCGTTCCCAGCTCTCCTCGGGGGGGGGGGGGGAGGGGGGGGCAGGTGGGCGGAGCCAGGGGTCGGTCTGCTTGCTGGCATTGTAAATCAACAGCAGTGAATGGGACGAATCGTGCATCATCCACACAGGGGCGTGATTAACGATATGCCAGCGGCAGCAGAAGCAGCAGCACTAGCAGCAGCACTAGCAGCAGCAGCAGCACTAGCAGCAGCACTAGCAGCAGCACTAGCAGCAGCACTAGCAGCAGCACCAGCAGCAGCAGCAGCAGCACTAGCAGCAGCACTAGCAGCAGCACTAGCAGCAGCACTAGCAGCAGCACTAGCAGCAGCAGCCACCCTGCAGACAGGGGGTTGGAGGAACGGCTGTGGTTCTTATCTGGAGCGAGTCCGGAGAGGAGGGTCAGATGGATGGATGATGGATGCAAGGACTTGTGGGTTGAAAGGTAATTGGATGGGTGGAACGCAAGATGGATGCATTCATACACCGACAGCGGCGGTGTCAACCATGCAAGGTAACAACCAACACGTCAGGAGCAGTTAGGGTTAGGTGGTGTCTTGCTCAGGGACACCTCAACACTTAGCAGCGCCGCTGTGTTGGAGTTCTCTCCGGTGGACGAGAGGGTCGCCTCCATGCGACTGCAAGTCGCTGGGGGGAAGGCTCTGACTGTTGTGTGTGCCTACGCACCAAACAGCAGCTCAGAGTATCCGGCCTTCTTGGAGTCCTTGGGTGACATCCTGGAAAGGGTTCCATCCGGGGACTCCATAGTTCTACTGGGGGACTTCAACGCACACGTGGGCAATGATGGAGAAACCTGGAGGGGAGTGATTGGGATGAACGGCAGGAGGGTTAGGTGGCGTTTTGCTCAGGGACACCTCCACACTTAGCTAGGTGGAGTCCGGGGATCAAACCAGCGACCTTCCTGTTGCCAGACCCAGCTTCTTGAGCCGTTTGCACCTTGAAGTTTGACATGGTTCTTCTTTATACCTCCTGAGCTACTGCCGCCCATAAGTCTTGTCTTTTTCCCAATTTTAGTAACGTGAAGTGATGACATTTTTTCTGAACTTGCCAGAATGTACTTACTGTATACCTAGCTTTCTATTATGTGCACTTAAAGTTCTCAAAAAAATTAGAAAATAATACTCAGTGCTTTTCATTTGGAACGGGGCACTGCTCTGCACTGGCTGTGTGTAGTTGTATGAGTTGTGTGTGTGTGGAAGTAAGCATGAGTTGTGTGTGTGTGTGTGTGTGTGTGTGTGTGGAAGTAAGCATGAGTTGTGTGTGTGTGTGTGTGTGTGGAAGTAAGCATGAGTTGTGTGTGTGGAAGTAAGCATGAGTTGTGTGGGAAAGCTGGCCATAACAAACACCATGTTCGAACATAGGGTGGTTCACAAGTGTACCTGGTACCGGACCACCTTAGGCCAAAGGTCGCTGATCGACTTTGTAATCGTATCAGCAGATCTGCGGCCGCATGTTTTGGACACTCGGGTGAAGAGAGGAGCAGAGCTGTCAACTGATCACCACCTGGTGGTGAGTTGGATCAGATGGCGCGGGAGGCTGCCAGACAGACCTGGTAAACCCAAACGTGTAGTGAGGGTGAACTGGGAACGTCTGGTGGAAGCCCCTGTCCGTAGGGTCTTTAACTCCCACCTCCGGAAGAACTTCTCGTGCATCCCGGGGGAGGTTGGGGACATGGAACCTGAGTGGGCCATGTTCAGAGCCTCCATTGTAGAGGCTGCAGCTCGGAGCTGTGGTCAAAAGGCTGTCGGTGCCTGTTGTGGCGGCAACCCAAGAACCCGTTGGTGGACACCAGCGGTGAAGGAAGCCGTCAGGCTGAAGAAGGAGGCCTTTCGGGCCTGGTTCGGCCCAGGGGTCTCCTGAAACAGCAGACGGGTACCGGGAGGCCAAAAGGACCGTGGTGAGAGAGAGAGAGAGACAGAGAGAGACGCAGGGAGACAGAGAAGAGACAGGAGAGACAGAGAGACAGGGAGACAGAGAGACAGGAGATAGAGAGACAGAGAGACAGAGAGACAGAGAGACAGAGAGACAGAGAGACAGAGAGACAGAGAGACAGAGAGACAGAGAGACAGGGAGACAGGGAGACAGAGAGACAGAGAGACAGAGAGACAGAGAGACAGAGAGACAGAGAGACAGAGAGACAGGGAGACAGAGAGACAGAGAGACAGAGAGACAGGGAGAGAGAGAGAGAGGGAGACAGAGAGACAGGGAGACAGGGAGACAGAGAGACAGAGAGACAGAGTCTTATCATTATTATCCGGTTGTTAAGTCTTGACGTAAATTAATTTCCGGGTCTCGAAGCAAACCACAATGGTGGAGCCTGTAGACGTTTTAACGATCTCCTCCATCTTTAGCGAGGCGCCAATTAAAGGCACCGGTTAAAATGTTAATTTTGAACCCTCGTTTAATTTGAACTGTATTTAAAAAAAAATACATTTTAAAATATATTTTTTTACTCGAATCTATCCGAACACCGAGCGACACAGTATTGCGCTGCATAAATAGCTGAGATAAGAGTCTTGGACCCCCTCGGACCCCCTTGGACCCCCTCGGACCCGGAAACAGTATTATCAGAACACGTCGACACACATCACGGCACGCAAACGGTTTCCGCCCTCGCAGCTAATAGAAAAAAAAACGGTTTCTCAAGCGTAATAAGAATTGTTACTGGAGGCGGGAGGTGATGATGATGATGATGATGACTCCCCCCCCCTCCTGAATCCCGAGGACCAGTACGCCCTCCCACAGGGGGTACGTGATGATGATTATTGATTGATTGACTCCCCCCCTCCTGTCTCATCCCGAGGGATCGGGCGAGCGCTCGTACACCATAATTTGACAAGTAGGTAAAGGTAAAGAAAAAAAAAGAAAGAAAGAAAGAAAGAAGGAACGGGAGATGATCCGAAAAGAAAGAGGTACCAGAGAAGAAATCAGAGCGGATGTACGAGTTACAGCTTACGTGCCAGCGGTACAGGGTTGCCCACTAGTAATTGCGAGACAGAATCCCAGGATGCAGCGAGCGAGATCGTTACCGAGCGTCCGTATTATCCGGCACAAAGTCGAGTGGCACTAGTTGACTTCAGTGATTCGCGAAGGGGCATATGCTCGCCGCTACTGTTGACTCCGCCAAAGGCCCCTTTGTCCCCGGTTCTTGTTCGCACACTCTTGCCATGACTTGAATCTTCAAGGCGCAGCCTGAGGTGAGGCGCGCGCACACAACGCTGCCGGTCGTATAATTCATCAGGCCTCGCGCGCTCACTCACACACTCGCTCGCTCGCTCGCTCATGGTTGACTGTAAGGCGGTCGCCGTGACTACATCAATCAATACGGAGCGTACCACCCGCCCCCCCCCATCCCCCCCGCCCCCCGGAGCTGTGGTGCCGATCTCCACCCGTCAAGCAAATTTTAATAAGATTTTTCTTGATTTTTTTTCTCTTGTCTTTTACATTATCATTCTTTCTTCTTTTTTTTTCTTACTGAGCAAGCAAAATTGCCGATATATTGGGTAGGAGGCGTGAGGATTTGCATATCGCGGCGTAGGAGGCGCGAGGATGCAATATCGGCGGGACCCCCCCCCCCCATTATGGAAACCAATGTGGAGAGTCGGTTTGCAGGTAAATATACTGTGAGGCCGGTTATGGGACTCCTCTCAGGACAGCCACCTCCCTAACGTCCAACCTCCCTACCACCCCCCCGAGGCCCATGTTCCTCTGCCCGGGAACAACCCCCCCCACTGTGAGTTAGTTAGGTTGTTATTGTGTCGATTGGCTGGGATTTTCGGCCCTTCGGGGGTTGGGAGGAGATCAGTTGGAAGTTGCTTGCCTTAAGCGAAGGCAGGTGGTGTGTGTGTATCATGTGTGTGTGGCATCATGTGTGTGGCGTTGTGTGTGTGTGGCATTGTGTGTGTGGCGTCGTGTGTGTGGCATCGTGTGTGTGGCGTGTGTGGATGGCATCGTGTGTGTGGCGTCATTTGTGGCACGGATGTAATGTGGGTCTGAGATAGCTTGCATCATAAAACTTCAAAGCCAAAATCTCTCTGTCTCTCTCTCTGTATCTCTCTGTATCTGCCTCTCTCTCTCTATCTGCCTCTCTCTCTCTCTCTCTCTCTCTCTCTCTCTCCCCTTTCTCCTCTCTCTGTCTCTCTCCCTTCTCCCTCTCTTCTCTCCCTCTCTCTCTCCTCTTCTCCCTCTCTCTCTTCTCTCTCTCTCTCTCCCTCCCTCTCTCTCCCTCTCTCTCTCTCCCTCTCTCTCTCTCTCCCTCTCTCTCCCTCTCTCTCTCTCCCTCCCTCTCTTCTCCCTCTCTCCCTCTCTCTCTCTCTACCCTCTATCTCTCTCTCCCTCTCTCTCCCTCTCTCTCTCTCTCTCTCTCTCCTCTCTCTCTCTCTCTCTCCCTCTCTCCTCTCTCTCTCTCCTCTCTCTCTCTCTCTCTCTCTCTCTCTCTCTCTCTCTCTCCCTCTCTCTCTCCCCCTCTCTCTCTCTCTCTCTCTCTCTCTCTCTCTCTCCCTCTCTCCCTCTCTCTCTCTCTCTATGTGGAACAGGGCTCCTGTATGGCGGCTGGTTGCTCTCGTAACACACCACACAAAAATAACCCCTGAAATGAGTCAGGTCCTTTGTTATAAAAACAGAGTCCAGGCTTCAGAGGTTAATCATTTAAAAATGGTACTTGCTGCTCTTATCCCAGATCTTGCCGTCAACCGAGCAATTATGAGCATTTTAAACTTATTCTATTGACCCAGCGATTATGAACGCTCGAAACCAGTTTGATATCCTAATCTTTGTGAACCGTCGGCGATATAGTGTTGTCTCCCAAATGCCCTAAATGTATGGAGCGTTTTGCCAAACCGATACTTTTAAAACGATACCGGTGCCAAAACGGTGCCAGAACCGATACCTTCTTTAAAAAGAGCAAACAACAACCAGTGTTAATTTCGTTAACGAAATGTTTGACGAAAAATATGCGTTAACGACCTTTTTCCCATGACTAAGACGTGACGTTGACGTGACGAAAACGGATCTTTGAAAATAAAAACTGTGACTAAATCTATTTTTACTTTCGTTGACGAGACGAGACGAAAATGTTAGTGGTGGACGAACGGACATTCAAAATTGAATTAATTATTAAAGAGTTTGATTCCAAAACGCGATAAGCGCCATTAAAAAAAAAAAGAATCGTTTCCGCAAAACGCGACAACCGGCTAGTTTCTCTGCATTATATTATTATATTATTATATTATTATATTATTATATTATTCCCTTTCTTTCCAAACTGTGATAAACGCCACGACAGATTTTCAGCAGACTCAGATATATCCGCTCGGCCAATCACAGCGCGCCATTCCCGTGACTTAACTAGCCTAGTGACAGCTGTCAAAGTCCTGTCAGAGACAACACACACACAACTAACCTAGTGACAGCTGTCAAAGTCCTGTCAGAGACAACACACACATATCGTAAGAGATTTTAAGCGAAATTATTCATTGAATGAAATAATGAATAACTTTGATGGAACAGAGGAGCCGGTGGTTGTTTCTACAGTGGGAAAAAAACAAACCATCAAAAGATCATCATAGACGGGAGAATGTGAAGAAAATGCGACATTCCTGGCGGTGGTCGCTAGACCTTATTAAGACGCAGAAGCGCCTGGTCCTGTTCAACTTTCGTTGAATGAGCGTAGAAACACTGGACGTTTTGATCAAGATCACCAGCAATGAGCTGATCAGCGTGACTACAGTCCGTCTTCTTGGTGTGTGTGTTGCCGGCGATTTCTTGCACACACACACACACACACACACACACACACACACACACACACACACACACACACACACACACACACACACACACACACACACACACACACACACACACACACACACACACACACACAATAAGACGGACTGTAGTCACACTTATCAACTCATTGCTGGTGATCTTGATCAAAACGTCCAGTCTTTCTACGCTCATTCAAGTAAAGTTGAACAGGACCAGGCGCTTCTGCGTCTTATAACAGTTAATAAGGTCCAGCGAGGAGGGGGGGGGCAGGCGCGCATTGTCGGGTTTTTATCAATCAGATGAATGCATCAAATCTTCGCGCAGTATGACGATCTATTAGAAGGATACCCGGTCTGTTGTTCACAGCAGTTCCGGTCATCTTGTTTTTTAAATGTGACTAAAACTAGACTAACATTTTATGAGTTTTCGTCGAAGAAAACTAGACTAAAACTAAGAAGGTTTTTAAACATTTGTTGCAGGTACTATTGTTCGCGTTTTT
Organism: Coryphaenoides rupestris; assembly: GCA_002895965.2. Taxonomy (NCBI): domain Eukaryota; kingdom Metazoa; phylum Chordata; class Actinopteri; order Gadiformes; family Macrouridae; genus Coryphaenoides; species Coryphaenoides rupestris. The sequence goes on from PIJE02005552.1 coordinate 14,912, forward strand.
TGGGGTAAAATGCAGCCAGACTTTCGACCGTCGTGGTTTCGGCATTTTGCGGGTACTTGCTGTCACTGTCTGATTGAAATGTTTACTAAAGTTAGGTGTGGGTTGGGCAGCGTGACGTGTGCATCAGCGATATTTCGTTTCGAGCACTAGAGGGCGCTGAAATGCGGTGGATATTTCAAATGGCATTTTAACTACTGGCACCGAAATGAGGCACCGAAATACGGAGGCGGAGGCAGCCGCGGGCCCGCTGCGGAGTCGGGGGAGCACGCGCGGGGTTGGTACGGGAGCGGAGGAGTGTGATGTGTAAGGATGGTTGTGAGGGCGTGCAGGACAGGCGTTCGCTCGAAAGCGCGTGGGCTCTGCGTCTTCTACATCTCTCTCTCTCTCTCTCTCTCTCTCTCTCTCTCTCTCTCTCTCTCTCTCTCTGGCGTTCGTGCGCTCTCTCCTGGCAAGGGACGGCTTTGAGTATGTCGTCCGCCGGCGTGGTTCTCGTGTGACAGCAGGCACACACACACACACACACACACACACGCACAGACACACACACACACACACACACACACACACACACATGGCAGCAACCAGAGGACACAGACACACAGACACAGACAGATGGACAGACAGACAGACAGGCAGAGACGGAGACAGGCAGACAGACAGACAGACAGACAGGCAGGCACATGCAGAGGAATAGAAGTGCGATGGGGCTTGAGTTTTAGCGAGCAAACACGGCACACACACGCACACACACACACACACACATGCAACAACAGACAGACAGCCACACACGCACACACAACACACAAATCAGACATACACACCACATGCAAGCAAACAGACACACACACACACACACACACACACACACACACACACACACACACACACACACACACACACACAGCATAGGCTTTACATGGAGAGAGTGATTGCCTGGAAACAGATTCCCGGGTTGAGGACTTTTATTTTGAAGCATGCTGCCACAGACAGCGTACTGTCAACTCTGTTGTGGTATAAATAGCCCGTTTAGTCAAGATCAGTAGCGCTGTAACCAAATAGATCAGATCAGCACGGGACCGAAAGTACTTGTGAGTGCATTGAAACCGCCGTGTTATTGTTGGTCAGCGATCAATAATCAATCTATGGCCGTTCAGCGCCATGTTGGATGCCTAATCCTATCCCTGCCTGCTTATTATTACAAAAAAAAACAATCGTTACTCAATAGTTGCTTTGGATAAATGACTACATAGCATGATGAAGAGGACTTTTGATTCTTGTGACATAATTGGATTCCTTCACACGAGAAAACAAGTCACACACACACACACACACACACACACACACACACACACACCACGCTACCTATTGACGGTAGCATTACGACACACACACTTCCTCTCGATATTGTGTACAATAAAATCCATTCGACGAGGAAGAGAAACGGCACAATGATATAAATGCTTTCCGTTTGGGCAGGATCTGCGCGTTTTTTCCTCACGGCCGTTCTTCGACAATAAGCTCAATTCAATTTGTTTCGCGTGGTCAGGCGGGCTAATCTCGTCCGATCGGTCGGTGCGGTTCGTACGTTTTATTTTTTTTATTTTTCTCGTTCCGTCACGCCGGGTCGTTTTCCCTTCATTCACCGTGGCTGCGATTGAGGGCGCGTGTTGCAAGGGAACGGATGTGAAGCAGTTGTATTTCACAGGAACGGTGTGCAGTCCCCAAAAGAGTGCACGCTGCGCAGCGTTCAGCCAGGCGAGGCGCTCCGTGCTGGACTGGTGCGCTGCGTGCGGCCTGCGCTGCGTGCTGCTGCTGCTGCTGCTGCCGCTGCTGCCTGCTGCTGCTGCCTCTGCTGCTGCTGCTGCCTCTGCTGCTGCTGCTGCTGCTGCGCTGCTGCTGCCTGCTGCTGCTGCTGCAGGTCGCGCTGGGGCTTGTCCCCACCGGGATTTGCTCATTCTGAAGAGTTCGGTGCGACGGGATGGAGGTTATTTGTGGCAGCGTTGTCAGCGAAGTGAGGAATACGCTTAAGATGAATTGAAAGAAGGTATGGGAGAAGTGGGCGTTGAGCGTGGTGGACAGAGATGTAAGGGGATATCGGTAACTGGGGAGAGGGGGTGTAGTTAGGCAGGAGTGAGCAGAAAGGAATGAGGCGTGTGGTACACGCACAGAGTCGATGAGGGCCTATGGTGGTAGTGTAGGTCGTGTACAGGTGTCTGGAGATGGGAAGATGGGTGCGCAGGATTAGTAGGATTTGCCGAATGGGGTAGCAGGTCACTCTTAAGGGCTGGGCAGCCGGGGCTGGGAGCGGAGTCGAGGACACAGACATGGCGGTACGTGCTGGAGGGCTGTAGACCCACTCTGGAGCAGTCGCTAGGAAGATGTTGGTAGCGTTGAGTCAGTATAATCAAGTAAGGAGGATCGGCGCCTCTCGCAAGAGTGAGGATCGGCACGGCGTGGTGGAGCGCCTCCAGAGGGCCTCTAGTCTGCGTTTTGGTATTGCGACGGGTGAGTGTGGACGCTTCACGTGCGTGGTGGTGGTGGTGGTGGTGGTGGTGGGTGGTGGGTAGAGGGTGGAGGTGTTCGTGGACTTGTAGAAGGTGAGTGGTGGTGTGATGGGTATGTTGGGTAGTTGGGGTTTCGGTGGTTTTCGATTTGTTGAAGTTTCTAGAGAAGAGTGGTAGGCCGGTGCGAGGTTAGCAGGAGGGACGGGTTTGCGATGGCCGAGTCGAACTCGGTGGGGTTTGAGGTGCCGCACAGCGGCGTCCGGCTGGCCGGCGCGACGTCTGCTAGGGCGTTGGTGTGTGTTGGATGGTGTGTGCGTGGGTGTGCTGGGTGTGCGCTGGCGTAGGAACAGACGTCAAGAAGCTGCGACAGATCGGGTGCTGGGCCTAGGCCGTGGGGGGGTGGCGCGAGGACAAGATGGAAGCTTTAACCGGACGTAAATCGACGTAGATGGTAGGCGTGAGATTTGCGAAGAGGACACGGGGGGTGTCGAGGGGCTCTCGATGCGTGGAGTGTCGTGAGTGGTGTTTAGGCGAGGCGGCGGGGGGGGTTGCGCAAGAGACAAAGTGCGGTCTTCGCTGAGGAACACGCTGGGCCAGGTGGGCGGGGGTGTTGGTCCACGCGAGTAGCGCGATCAGTCACCGACCAGCCGACGGCGACCGATCGTGCTGCAGTCACTTGTAGAGGATTTTGGAACGTATGGTCAGATTAGATGGACTCGACGAGTTTCAGGGTCAGTGTAAAGGAGATGACGATGAAAGAAGTGTGTGCTGTTGGTGCATGGTTGAAAACAGAGAAAAGGAGAAGAAGCGAGCAGTTGGGCGAGAAGGATTGTTTCGAGATCAAGGGATGAACGAGTACAATGGGGGTGAGACGAGGCCGGTGGTGAGCTCTACGGCAAGTAGGGGACGATCAGAACGAGCAAGAAGAGGCAGGGGACTGCGAAACCCACAGAGAGAGGCGTGGGCTGGTTGGAGGCCGAGTGCGGGGCGAGG
>PIJE02005554.1:0-18390 GCA_002895965.2 Coryphaenoides rupestris
CCCCCCAACCAAATGTGTCTATCCACCATCAATTTGCCCACACTCTTAAAATAACCTCCAATAAATGAGGCTGTAAAAATAATAAAATGATTTTGAAAAATCCCTCGCAAATTAAAATGTACAATCCTAATTAAAAACAGGACAAATGAAGCGACTGTCGACTTATGCTAAAATAACATATGGAATAGCCAGCCATTTTAAGCCATCTTAATATCATGCATTGAACATGACGCATTTATATTCCAATGTTTTGATAGGATCTAAATCAGGAAGTCGATGTATTCCGGTTTTATTATTGGGCCAATAATGAGTAAAGATAAATGGCAGTTAAAAGAGTGAAAAGGGCCGCAGAGAGAGAGAAGGGGTGGGGGAGGAGGGGGTGGGGGGGTTACTAATGATATATGAGAGAATGTGGGAGCATCTTGAGGAAATCTGGCAGAAATCCTAATGTCGCTCCTGTCCCCCTTTTTTTTTAATGCAAACCAAATGAGCTAGTACTGTAATAAGGAGCTTGCCAGAATTAGTTTCCGTTTGCAGAAAATTGCTCGGGAAAAAACCATAGAGCTTTTATCTATGAATTTCACTCCACGGAATAAGCAAAAAGAAAAAAAAGAAAAAAGGCAGACCCTCCTCCGACATTATTTGGATGACGTTCCATCAGTGGCGGCAGCAAAAAAAATAACATTGTGCAAATTCTATGCATGTTAATGATAAATAAGAATCCACCTGCTCGCAGATAAAATGAGTTTAATTTCCCCCCCCCCCACCCCCCACCCGCGCCCATGTGCCTGCCTGGCCTTTTAGAAATTACTTATGCACAGCTATTATTAAAATAGGGTCAGAGCAAATGAGAAAGAGCCGCTATCTCAGGAGAGACTAGCTGGCTTTAGACTGCCGCAGCTGCCAAGACTCTCTGCTTCTCACAGTCAGCGTTTCTCATACACACACACACACACACACACACACACCTTGCCTATGCTCTCCAGGATTCGTGCGGTGGCGGCAGCACTGACCCTGTGTTTACTAAATTAACCCAAATCTTTTTTTCAGAGTTGTACAGTCTAATAGAATTTGCAAGCTTTGTAAGATGTGTCTGAGTGTGCTTGAAACTGGCGGAAAGTCGTTTTTTTTGTGTCACAGGCGTAATGTTGTGATTGGAACTTTCCCGCACGCGTACAATGTGCTTGTCGCCGCGTTTCCAGACTGGCGGAGGAATGGACGTAACAACTGAATGCTGAATCCTTGGGAATTATCCATTGAGGTTTACAGCGGCTACAATATTTATGCATGCATGGACAAAAGTAAGAAAAATAAAATAAAATAGGTAGGAGGAAATATGTATACAGTGTAGGTGCTTGAAAGAAGAGAAGCCATGTGTGTGTGTGTGAGAGAGAGAGAGAGAGAGAGAGAGAGGGGGAAAGAGAGAGAGAGAGAGAGAGAGAGAGANACACACACACACACACACACACACACATATGTGCCTGCATGTATGTATGAGTTTGTAAGTGTATAGTGGCATACACTCTTGTATGCTCTTGGTATAATGTGCGACGTGACCCTGTGCAGAATGTTGTCATGATGAATGAATTCACACCTCCTCATCCCTCAAAACCCTCAGTATGGTGGTTCCATTTAGCTTTCAGAACACTCCGGCCTTGAGACAACTAGGGTTCGCTGTTGTGTATGTGGCCGTACACACAATATAACTCACAAGGCGAATCTATATAGAGTCGGACGGCTACAGCGCAGACAGTCACATATTTTTCTGTGAGAAATGCAGAAGCGATCTGAACTTTCAATCAGAGAAAGACTTCATGGTAGCACAAGTCTGTAAAGGTCAGGTTCATAGGCCTATAGATTAGACAAAATAAACATCTTCATATTTTTAGGCCACAAAATCTTCCTGCATTCCTCCTTCCTGATTTTCTCTTGAATATTAACAGTACAAATTCATGGTGCGCTGTTCACCTTCAACCCATAGAAATAGTACATTGAATGATGCGCTATGCAATGTGGCGATGCCGCAGCAAAGGGGTTAGCGACTTGACACAATGGAATAATAAAATATGTTGGACCGCAGTGGAGAACCTTCATGTGAAATCGCTTTTCCTTTTTGACAGACACACACACATTCACACCCACACACACACACACACATAGACACACACACACTGGTGGAGCAGGAATTTGCAGTTTCATCAGACCCTGTGGAGTAGGACAGCTGACTGCTGACCTTGGAGGGACGGTTGGAGGGGTGGAGGTGACGTTTCAGGTGACTTGTGGAAATGTCCTTTCTTTTGGCTGACGTCTCCAACCCTACGTCTATAAAACTAAGCCTTTCACAGCATCGACATACGACAGGCCGACTCTGCAGAGAATACCATGGGTCTATTGTCGACCACCAAGCCAACCCTGTGCCCACACCTATCTGTTTGGACCATTTTATTACGTTTAGTAAGAAAAATAATAAAGGGTTGAGGTGAAAATCTAACTTTACACAGATGGTCTCAACCAAGTCCTTCGATTGGCATCTGGTAGATAAAGTCCTGCAGTTTCTGTTTACTTGAGACAGGGTCATACCTTAGTTTATATCGAGACAGGCCCAATCATTCATTGAAAAAATCCTTGAGAGCTTCTATAAAGTTAAGACAGATACAGGCCATATACTAGAACATCGGCTCACATACAAAAGGAAAGGATGGCAGTCTCGTTACCACCAGAAATGCTTGTGAATGGAGTCAGACTGCCCTCCAGTGGAGACAGAGTGTATGTTACAGCACAAAGTAAAAATCACTTAAAGATAAATATTCTATTCCATCTTTAGATAAATATACATTTTGGAGCTATCCTCTGGTTAGGGCATCAGTGGCTATTACATGTCTCATTCCTTAAATATTAGGCTGTTGGCAGACAATCATAAATATGGGTGAACTGTAGGGGTGGGGGGAGGTGGGGAAATGGATACAGCATCATAATACTTTCTTCTGCAATACAATATCAATACAATGCCCACAGTTGCACACAGTTTACGTGTGTGAGACATTTTTCAAGTGTTCAGTCTGTGGTGAATGTCTGGTTGCCACAATCCAAATGCAGTACAACTGGTTAAAAAGTTCCTTGATTCTTATTTTGAAGTGTCATTTTAGCACTTTTAGGCAAAGGACTTCAATTATAATTGTAATTTTAGATTTAACTTACTTTCGCCAGCAGTGGTAAACTGTAAAGTGCCTGTAAAGGTTTCAAACCAACATTGCGTAGACTGGCCACCGTAAAAATAAATAAATCATATTTTTCTCTTCGGCAGAATATCTATTTTTCTCTTTTTATCTTAAATGTCTTGGCTTTCTGGAATTGTAGACTTTTTCTATTGAAATCAATGTAGCCCTGTATGTAATGTAATCTTCAAAATAATGTTAAGATGCCAAGATAATTATTGGACTGCTAAATGATTCATGAAATTGAGTAACTACCAAGCTCACTAAAATTGTAGGCATAAGAGCAGGTTAAGGACCATGGAGGCACACAGAAGACTAACTACTAACTAACTACTACACAGTATGCCAACACACTGGCAAAAAATATATATATTCTTTGATGTTTGTGCTGGGGTTTGATTAGCTGATTTGCAGGTTTGATTTGCTGCTTCACACTTAATCAATTACAGATTTTTCCTAATTGCATTTAAAGCCATCAACAGCCTCACGCCACTCACCTCTGACCTCATGGCCTACACTACACCCCTTCTCGGGAACCCTTCGACCCACCTCCGCCAGCCTCATCCCCCCTTCCAGCTCCCCACCCACGGGTGCTCTGGAACACTCCCCTCCACACATCTACAAATCACATCTCTGTCACTGCTTTTAAATGTCTTAATGTCTTGTCCGAAAATCCATCTGTTCATATTAGGCTATCCTCCTCAATTTGATCCTGTAGGCCTATGTATGTTGTTTCCTGTTGGATAATACATAATCCAATGTTCATTCGTTTTTAACATTATTATCTATTTAAGCATTTGACCTATTGTTACCTGATGTTTCTTTTTTTACTGAAGGCGTAAAGAGACAAACGAGCATGAATATTTATAATATAATATAATAATTACAATATAGGCCACACTGATTGAAGTGAATGGTAATTAATACTTCTTATGTTGTTGATGTATGTTTTATCTTGTGCAGCACTTTGTGACTCATGTCTAGAAAGGTGCTATATAAATAAAGTTTATTATTATTATTATTATGTAGGCCTATACACATTTTGAAACGTAGTTTCAAGTTGTTTTCTACCAACAACAAAAAAAGAGTCATTTTAAGAGAAAATTGGTGATAGCTTTAAGCCAACGTCTTGTAAATAGTGTCGGGCAACTTGATGCCATTGCTAAGTTTGAATGTATTGGTGTAACTCTCCTTGTCCTGTGCCGACCCACCATTAAAAGNAAACACACACACACACACACACACACATATGTGCCTGCATGTATGTATGAGTTTGTAAGTGTATAGTGGCATACACTCTTGTATGCTCTTGGTATAATGTGCGACCTGACCCTGTACAGAATGTTGTCATGATGAATGAATTCACACCTCCTCATCCCTCAGAACCCTCAGTATGGTGGTTCCATTTAGCTTTCAGAACACTCCGGCCTTGAGACAACTAGGGTTCACTGTTGTGTATGTGGCCGTACACACAATATAACTCACAAGGTAAGTTATGGGCGCGAATCTATATAGAGTCGGACGGCTACAGCGCAGACAGTCACATATTTTTCTGTGAGAAATGCAGAAGCGATCTGAACTTTCAATCAGAGAAAGACTTCATGGTAGCACAAGTCTGTTGTGGACGGGTCGGGTTCATAGGCCTATAGATTAGACAAAATAAACATCTTCATATTTTTAGGCCACAAAATCTTCCTGCATTCCTCTTTCCTGATTTTCTCTTGAATATTAACAGTACAAATTCATGGTGCGCTGTTCACCTTCAACCCATAGAAATAGTACATCGAATGATGCGCTATGCAATGTGGCGATGCCGCAGCAAAGGGGTTAGCGACTTGACACAATGGAATAATAAAATATGTTGGACCGCAGTGGAGAACCTTCATGTGAAATCGCTTTCCTTTTTGACAGACACACACACATTCACACCCACACACACACACACACACACAGACACACACACAGGTGGAGCAGGAATTTGCAGTTTCATCAGACCCTGTGGAGTAGGACAGCTGACTGCTGACCTTGGAGGGACGGTCGGAGGGGTGGAGGTGACGTTTCAGGTGACTTGTGGAAATGTCCTTTCTTTTGGCTGACGTCTCCAACCCTACGTCTATAAAACTAAGCCTTTCACAGCATCGACATACGACAGGCCGACTCTGCAGAGAATACCATGGGTCTATTGTCGACCACCAAGCCAACCCTGCACCCACACCTATCTGTTTGGACCATTTTATTACGTTTAGTAAGAAAAATAATAAAGGGTCGAGGTGAAAATCTAACTTTACACAAATGGTCTCAACCAAGTCCTTCGATTGGCATCTGGTAGATAAAGTCCTGCAGTTTCTGTTTACTTGAGACAGGGTCATACCTTCGTTTATATCGAGACAGGCCCAATCATTCATTGAAAAAATCCTTGAGAGCTTCTATAAAGTTAAGACAGATACAGGCCATATACTAGAACATCGGCTCACATACAAAAGGAAAGGATGGCAGTCTGGTTACCACCAGAAATGCTTGTGAATGGAGTCAGACTGCCCTCCAGTGGAGACAGTGTATGTTACAGCACAAAGTAAAAATCACTTAAAGATAAATATTCTATTCCATCTTTAGATAAATATACATTTTGGAGCTATCCTCTGGTTAGGGCATCAGTGGCTATTAAATGTCTCATTCCTTAAATATTAGGCTGATGGCAGACAATCATAAATATGGGTGAACTGTAGGGGTGGGGGGAGGTGGGGAAATGGATACAGCATCATAATACTTTCTTCTGCAATACAATATCAATACAATGCCCAGTCACACAGTTTACGTGTGTGAGACATTTTTCAAGTGTTCAGTCTGTGGTGAATGTCTGGTTGCCACAATCCAAATGCAGTACAACTGGTTAAAAAGTTCCTTGATTCTTATTTTGAAGTGTCATTTTGGCACTTTTAGGCAAAGGACTTCAATTATAATTGTAATTTTAGATTTAACTTACTTTCGCCAGCAGTGGTAAACTGTAAAGTGCCTGTAAAGGTTTCAAACCAACCATTGCGTAGACTGGCCACCGTAAAAATAAATAAATCATATTTTTCTCTTCGGCAGAATATCTATTTTTCTCTTTTTATCTTAAATGTCTTGGCTTTCTGGAATTGTAGACTTTTTCTATTGAAATCAATGTAGCCCTGTATGTAATGTAATCTTCAAAATAATGTTAAGATGCCAAGATAATTATTGGACTGCTAAATGATTCATGAAATTGAGTATTGGTATGCTCAACTACCAAGCTCACAAAAATTGTAGGCATAAGAGCAGGTTAAGGACCATGGAGGCACACAGAAGACTAACTACTAACTAACTACTACAAAGTATGCCAACACACTGGCAAAAAATATATATATTCTTTGATGTTTGTGCTGGGGTTTGATTAGCTGATTTGCAGGTTTGATTTGCTGCTTCACACTTCAATTACAGATTTCTCCTAATTGCATTTAAAGCCATCAACAGCCTCACGCCACTCACCTCTGACCTCATGGCCTACACTACACCCCTTCTCGGGAACCCTTCGACCCACCTCCGCCAGCCTCATCCCCCCTTCCAGCTCCCCACCCACGGGTGCTCTGGAACACTCCCCTCCACACATCTGAAAATCACATCTCTGTCACTGCTTTTAAATGTCTTAATGTCTTGTCCGAAAATCCATCTGTTCATATTAGGCTATCCTCCTCAATTTGATCCTGTAGGCCTATGTATGTTGTTTCCTGTTGGATAATACATAAGTGTCTCCAATGTTCATTCGTTTTTAACATGATCTATTTAAGCATTTTACCTATTGTTACCTGATGTTTCTTTTTTTACTGAAGGCGTAACGAGCATGAATAATTATAATATAATATAATAATTACAATATAGGCCACACTGATTGAAGTGAATGGTAATTAATACTTCTTATGTAGGCCTATACACATTTTGAAACGTAGTTTCTACCAACAACAAAAAAAGAGTAATTTTAAGAGAAAATTGGTGATAGCTTTAAGCCAACGTCTTGTAAATAGGGTCGGGCAACTTGATGCCATTGCTAAGTTTGAATGTATTGGTGTAACTCTCCTTGTCCTGTGCCGACCCACCATTAAAAGCTAAACAATAACTGTACGTCTCTGTTTGACTCCCAGTCTACCACCGCTCCACAGACAGCCCTGTCACTCACCTGCTAGGCCCCGCCCACTGCCAGGCCCCGCCCACTACACGCGTCACCAATGTTTACCAACACCAACGTTGGTTGTTATTGAACAAACAAATCAACGCCTTCATCTTCTTATTTTAGCCGTTGTACCTGATCTTAGCGTGTGCCGCATAATCTCAACACGTTTGACACATATTCAGTGTCCAATTTGTGTAAAACGTGCAGGGGGAGTAACCTGCGCCGTGTGAATGGATCGATCAACTATATCAGGGGTTGTGGCCCAATTTGTTGTTCAGTAAAGGCGTTGTACCTGATCTTAGCGTGTGCCGCATAATCTCAACACGTTTGACACATATTCAGTGTCCAATTTGTGTAAAACGTGCAGGGGGAGGGGGTTTAACATTGTGTTTGTCTTTAACGTACGGCAATAAAGGACGAGGGCAACTTTAACAGCGGTGACGTCATATCCCGTCGCCGGAACCTGTAACGCGTGTATCGCGGGTCGTTCCGTCGCGTCGCGGCCGGCTGGCTTAACGAAGGCGTCCCGAGGGTTCAGAGGATAGCGGAGCGTGACGCGGGTTTGCGAGAGCAGAGTCGCTGTGTTTCAAGCTATCGGTAGGTCACGTGACATTTATTTCTAACGTTCAATAGAAACATTGGCGCGTGTCTTGTCACTTCTACACTGCTGCTGGTGCTGGTGCTGCTGCTTCTATCATCTTATCTCTACCATTCAATTAGGCACACCAAGCCTAGTTGTGGACCGTCGTGTTTGTGTGTGTGTGTGTTGTGTTGGTGTGTGTGTTGTGTTTGTGTGTGTGTGTTGTGTTGGTGTGTGTGTTGTGTTGGTTTATGTGTGTTGTGTTGGTGTGTGTGTTGTTGTGTTGTTGTGTTGGTGTGTTGTGTTGGTGTGTTGTTGTGTTGTTGTGTTGTGTTTGTTGGGTGTGTTGTTGTGTTGGTGTTCTGCTGTTGCTGCCGCTCTTGGGTAGGTGCTGGGTGCGTTGCTGCTGCTACTGCAGTGGCTGCCTGCTGCACTAGTTTTTTGGCTGCTATGCTTCGGCCTGCCGCTTGCCTGTTGGTGGACAATTACCGCAGTCCCTCCAGCTTCCACTGTGAGTAACTCAAGTTAGAGAGCGACAAGCTCTAGTATAAGAAAGTGATGGACTAAGGTGATGTCATGAAACCTTTTATTCACAACGTGCCCGAAGGAAATTAAGTCAGCTTGTCATATGCATATACACGTTACTATACACACAAGGAGTGGCATGCCAGAATGAGTCAAACAGGAATATTACGTAGCACAATTAGGAACAAATGTAGCATGTGGTTCAATCGAGTCATGCGCTACTTACCCACCATGGCATAGTTAGATCCAGGAGAGACTTTGGCGGTGATTGAATGGTGTCATAGTCACGCAGCTGTGATAAGGGAGGCATCATACGGATTAACTAATGGTATAGGCCGGGGAGGGCGTATCTGGCGATGACACCTGCAGAAGAGAGAGAGGTGGACTGTGGGGTGGATTGGAGAGGAATTAGTGACAGCGACAGATGTGAGAGAGTAATGTTATTGTGATGTGACAACAGGTACTGATGATGATTAGGGATGGGAGCGATGATAATTTAATAGTATGATGGGCCTGGCTATAAGGAGGTGAAGCTGTTGCGAGTTTGGGAGTACGTTCGCAGCCAACGTTCACTTATGCTATGTTGTGGGTTTGGTGAATTGTTTGTTTGCATGGTTCGTATTTTGTTGTGTGTTATTGATACGGACGGTTGTAGGTTTGTGGAATCTATATCTGGGTGACCGGGAGGAGGCCGGTAACCATCAACACACCCGCTTTTGTGTGTGTTCTTTAGGCAGACAGGTGGTGACGGATGTCCAGTGTGCAGCAGGTTTGGGGTCCGGCAAGAGATGGGTAAATGGCCCCGCAGTGGGACGCAGGTGGTCGCAGACGCGACGAAGGGATGTGAGAGGACACTAGAGCGGACCGGAGAAGGAGTGGGGGGAGGGGGAGGAGAGAGGAGATAGGGGGGGAGAGAGGGGAGAGAGGATGGGGATGGGAGAGAGGGAGAGGATGGGGAGAGAGAGAGGGGTGAAGGAGAGAGAGAGAGGGGAGAGAGAGGAGAGAGAGAGAAGCGAAGCCGATTTGGGGGAGGCCAACGGAGCTATCAAGTACGCTTGGATCTTGGGAAGGAAAATAGGCCGGTGGAAAAATACAGACTAGATCAAATACAAAGTTCGGAGTCAATGCGAGCGCTGTGGTACGAATATTAGCACTTGTCTATTGGATACATTGTTGGGGGATTGGGATCGAATTGACCAGCCCTTACAGGACTCAGCCTACTTACTATCCACTACCTCTATCTCCCTAATGTAGTTGTCATTGCTGTAGCGTGATACAACATTTGGTTGTCTGCAATGTTTGCTGAATTATAAATCCATAGCCACATAGCCTAAGTTCTGCAATGATTTCCCCCATCAGTAGCTAGGACTGGTTTGGTTTCGGTTCGTCCCTGTGATATGGCTTGTCTCATCACTTGGACCGGCTTAAATTCTTATGGTTGAGTTATTGGACATGTTCAACTGATCATAAATTGCTGATTTTTTGACACCTACATTATGTATAGAATGGGCAGCAAGCCAATATTTGAAAGACGGTTAAAGCAGCTGCAAGTATGGTAGTAAATAATGTCTCACTTTCAGTTATCCTATTAACTGATGTTTTATATGTGCTGGTAGGGTTTATCGGTTTCCCCTGTAGGTTTTATATATTATTATATCTAATTATGGATTCTAAATGATGTGAATGAATACATTGCTAGCGGAGATTGTCATCCGTTTTGTTTGAACAAAAAAGTAATAGGCTGCACAACATGTTAAATATTCACTAAATTATAATATAATTCATCCCTCACAATCAAAATATGTATTTCTAATAATAATGTATATTGCATCCTTTCTCAACTTTGGTTATTTATCATTGTCAAATGCCGTACTCCATATGTTGAGCTTCAATACAAATAGTGAATTGATCTGTATGTAAGCTGACACTTCATTAATTATTGAAATGCTAAACTTATTCCCAGAAGATTCGATCCAATAGATTAGAATGGTCAATTTAACTATGAGAGATCAAGCCGGCCGCAGGTCCATGATATACTTGGTAGAGTACAGAAGGACAGCAATATTCGAATTAAGGACCATCGAAGTTGGCTAATCTGCCAGTCCCTTGCCCTTCTATTCCAACATTGATTGCGTTATTGCTTAATTAAGAAGCGTATATTCACGTGAGGCACTATTCCCAGTTATTTAGGGACATCTAAGGCACTACTGTTGGTGATACATGGCGGAATCAAGCGAGATCAAATTCAGTTACCATTCAGATCACTTGAGGCTATCATCCGTCTCGCGATATGTCTCTGTGTACCTGAGAAGTCCTGTCCCAAGAATAAACTATGCTGTCACGGTCTGGTCTGCGTACAGTCTGTCAAGTCACTTTTTATTTGTGAAGCCAATGTGCTTCACAGGCCACATGTTGAGACCCCCCCGAAAGCCACCTTCACATGATAAGAAACTTTCTCTACACACCGCGACGTAGGGTGCAGAGGCAAAGCGCAGCGCATGTATACGTCATCAAAAAGTGGCATGGATGCTATTCAGCATAGCAACAACATCAGCTGTCACTGCTGATGGTATGTTTGTAAGGTTGTGTTGTAGAGTTTGGGGAACTCTGAAACACAGCGGATACGTTTTTCTTCCATCACTCTCTCCCTCCTTCTGTGTCGCTTCGTGCTACGTCATATACAGCTGTCATCTCATCGGTTGCATTTTGAAAGGTCATCGGCAAATGAGGTCAAAGTTCGAGGGGTGCGCTGCCACATAGTTTGCCGGCACCGCTCTCTCCATATAAAAACAATGGTACGGTCAGTGCAGAGCGGGTTTGCCGCTGATCATGTGTAAGCACCTCAAAAAAGCTAGGAAGGAAGGAAACCTTGACAGAAGAAACGCAGAAGAGAGATCACTAGGAGGGAAATTTGTGTATAGCAGCATAAAACATGCAGAAACAAACCTTGCGTAAGATTGACAAAAAACTGTAGAAAATCTACTTGTACTGTCAATGTACAGTATGTATGACTGTCTGGACACTGTCAGTGTACTGCATATATAGCATATCGGCAGGAATTTATTTAGTTTGACGCGTTCTGGGTGGTTTACTGTATGGGTATTTCTAACGGATAATAGTTTTCGTATAGAATACTTCTCATTGGCAGACATGTCAGCTGTACTTGCTATGGTGATGAATTGTTTTATACGTTGGTTTGGCGTTTTGTTCCTGTATGGCGGGATGCTAATGCTGGTTATAGACTCGTAGAATCGTCAGTGATGGGTGGGTGATGTTCCTCTCCTATGGTTGTGCTTGTTGGTTGGAAGGATTTGAGTATGCGAGCGATGCTTTACAGGCAGGAGTGCGTCCATCGAGGTGGATCAAGTTATTCAACTCAGGTCCACTGTACTAGTATCCATCATTATTGGTAGTCACTTAGCTCGTCCCTTTCTTTTAATGTACAATCATGCTTTTAGCCTTACTATTTCTAAGGCGTTTTGGGAACCATTTCTCGTCGTAGTGTGGTTTATGGCGCCTCGTTATTTTGGCCGGCCGTCACCTAGTTTGCCTACCTACGCGTTGGTGCTTACGAGATAGTTCAGACTGGGGTGGGTGTGTGAGCGTTTTGCCTAAGCGTGCTCTGATTCTTGATTGGCTGGCTGTAGTTGTTTGATCCTCACTATATGTTATGATCACTTGTATTTTTGGTTGCTGTAGCTATTTCAAACTGACTTATGTAAAGTCTGGCATCTTTTGCTTTTTTTAACTCTTTACTTCGACTTCTATCTATTAACATTCTACATTGTAATATACTGTTTTGTTGCACTCTATGCTATCACTTGATGAAGGCTATTTTTCACATGTATGATTATATGTTCATTAGCTTGCATGCCGCATCGGTAGCAATATAAGTCACTGGCTATGTTTTTTTTTATATTTTTTGTTGGGTATGTTTCCTTTGGTGAACCCTCAATTGTTTGGTCCTCCCTACTCAGCAATTGCCTTCTCATCTCTGGCCAGGGTGATCTACCCTGGCTTTTATTATGCTGGTTTGGGCTTTGTGGCTCCGGAGAGTTTACCATGCCCCCTTTCCTGTGTGTAACAAAATCATAAAGCATGCCCTGGCTAGTCTCAAAGATGTGAATATATATACTACTATCCTGGTGATCAACTTATCTTCCTGGTTATATGATATGGGTGTATACCATTTGGGCGTCAGGTAGTTGTATTCCCATGGTGCGACGTGTGAGCGGTGGTGGGTGGAGCAGAGCGCCGGAATAGTTTCCATTGTTCGACCAGCCAGTATCCGGTATCTCGTCCATGAGGATGGCAGAAGCCTATGGTGGCGCTCTTTGTTCTCAACCGGAGTGGGATCGATCCCAGGGTGTGGGGGAGAGGGATGTGCGGTTTGTCCGGCTGCGAGTGTGAACCCTATGCTACCGCGTAGACACGGGTTGTTTGTCTTTATCGTTTGGCCGATGGTTCGTGCTTTCCTTTTTACGTTGGCATATTATTTACATTACTGCTATTGGTACTTCAGGCTTAGAGAGCATACGGGAACGCATTGGACTAGAAAGCATACAACAGGATGAACTATGAATTTAACAAGCAGATGAACAGTTAGAGTATAGTCATTTGTTAGGTTTGCTCACTGAGAAGTCTGTCATAGGGTATCATTTGTTATTCCCAGTTGTTTTAACTCCATACCTTTTCCTCGGTCGTCTATTTACGGCCTGGGTGAAATTAGTGACAGAACTGGAGCCTGGGGCATAGAGCGAATATGTAGGTCGCCAGTGTTGTGTGGTTGATATTGTGTCCTATGAGGTTGGGTTGGGTCTCTTCCTCTCTTTGGTCCCGATTCTGTTCATCTTTTGGTGTTTCTTCTCTGCCGTCTGGTTTTTTTTACTTTTCCTGGCGACACTTCAGCAGTCTTTCTGCGGCTGGGACTCAGTTCGGTTCACGAAGTATGGAGTGAGAGCGTTGTTATATTCTAATTGTTGTCGATGTGGTTGCAGGTGAGCGGAGGGTAATCTGTTTTTTCACGCCTGCTAGGACTTTACTTGCTAAGTAGCGCTGTTTGAACGAGCCCTGTGGGCAGTCGAGAGGCTGTCTTGCTCAGTATCTCAGGTTCTGGCAGGGACATTCATGGGGCTGGATCTATCGAGGTTTGGCTCGGTTTCGCTGGTGGTGAAGAAAGGAGGTGAAGGAGCCCCAACACACTGTGGACACATGTCTGTCTGTCTTGTAATCGGGTGTCTTGAAGTCGTTGTGGGTTTCACACTACATGACTTCACACAATGTTTCACAAGGAGGAATTCCAGAGTCTGTCTGGTCTCCAAACTACGTTTTACGCCACAGAAACGCGCAAGAACGGATGCTTCCAAAATCAGTCCCAAGTGGTTTGTGTGTGGCTTTGTATCGAAATAATGAATACGTTTTGTGCGCCAGTTGGGGCTTTGTTTTATGTAAAATCAACCTGAAGGGATAAACCCCTTACGATTAGAAAATCATGGAGGCGCGAGGTGCAGGTGGCGATGCGTGCAACATATGGATATGTTCTGTTTTCTGTTCAACTTGAGAATTGGAGTGACTAAATGTATATAAAAAAATATAATTAATTTTCCGCAGTCTTGTATAGATTCATGTTGACTCACACGTCTCCTTTTTTTTGTTTCTTCTCTTCTTTGTTCGCCCTATGTCACTTGTGGTCTTCTCTTGCTTTTGCGTTTTTGTTTCGCTTTTTTTTGCTTTGTCTTCTTGTTTTTGGTCTCTGTCAAGTCGCGTGTTACACTAATCGATGTTTGATCTTTCGCGGCCGAATTTCTAGGTCTATTTATATTATTTTCAGCTTCCTCACTTCAGGTTGTACAGCTCTTCTCCTCGTCGTCAAACAATATGCTCTGGCAATGTGTGTGTGCTTATGTGTGTGGTTTGTGTGCATATGTATGTGTGTGGGTTGTGTGTGGTTTGTGTATGTGTATGTGTGTGGCTTGTGTGTGGTTTGTGTATATGTGTGTGTGTGTGTGATCCATTGGCAAGCCTCTTGATCGCGTGTTCCCGCTACACATCCGCTCAGGGGACCGCGCTACGATATGCCTCATTTTGTCTACAACTTACAAAAACTCTCCAGCGACTGTAAAATCTGTCTAAAACCATGTAGTGTGGGTGAGCCATTAGCCTCTACCTCTCCTGTTTAGATGAATCTGTATTTTAGTGTGCATGTATGCTGTAGTTAGTTTCATGTGTGTGTGTGTGTGTGTGTGTGTTCAATCTCCAGGTCAGGTCTATGGAGAGAAGCACTCCAAGTCTCCAGCCTTGTCCACCTGGGGGGACCCTGTGCTGCTGAAGACCGAGGTGCAGCTCACTGCCTCTGAAGGTACAACTGAACCTGTCGATCTCTCTTTTGGGAACTAAAATGGTCAGCATATATTGGAAAAGCCCTGGACAGCCACAAGTATGTGGTGTGTAGCAGCAGCTAACTGCTCCACTCGCCAAACTTATATTTGCAGCATTTCTCGCACCTCCAAGACTTTGTAACTTGCCGAAGTCTTAGCAGATGACTGATGCATTATGTGTGATTTAGTCCGAAAGGCAAGGCTTGGGTGATTTTGTTTCCATCTGATTTACCCATCTCCAAGGAGACCCCACTGGTCTTAAATGTACTTTTCTAACATTGACAACGTTCAGACACTAGGTGTCAATCCCCCCTCTCCCATTCCACTCCATTTTGTTGCCAGATCGTTGCACAACCGTGTGATGCCAATGTCGGTACTCTATTGGCTCACAGGCCTTGTTAGAAGCAGGAAACAAACGTATGACATCTTGGACATTCATTATGAAAAACATATCAAAAACATTCATGATGAACCTGTAAACAATTTTTTAACTGTTAATTCACAATCATAACCTTTAGGGGGGAAACGGCACACCTTTCTAGAAGCTCTGTGGGTGTATTTTTAAAACATATATATATTTGTCTCCATAAAAAAGTTATCAATTGATTCTTTCATTAGCTAATGGAAGCTTCAGTATGTCCGCAAAGTACCTCTTGGCTGTTCCGCCAGCCGAAATAAAAATCAACTTCAAGTACGCTGTCAGCTTAACTGCTCCACCCGTCTCTGCAGAGGCGGAGTGCCACTGGGCGGACACGGAGCTGAACCGGCGGAGGAAGCTGTTCTGCAGTAAAGTCGAAGGCTACGGCAGCATCTGCAGCTGCAAGGACCCCGCCCCCATCGAGTTCTCCCCCGACACCGTGAGACGCCCACCTCCCTTCATTTTGTTGCCGTCTTTGAGTCGTCTTCTGTTGCTGTGTGGCTTTTGCGTCGCCAAAACAGGCTACTAATTATGGAGCCCTTGATTCTTTTTTTTGTAGAATGTTTTGATTGTCTAGAACATGATAAATGCAACCTGTGTTGATGATATAATATGTAAGTGATCATGTTTATTTATGTTGTGTTATCGTGGTGTGAGACACTGGCATTACACACCTTGTGACAGAGGGTGTGTCATGATGTCTTTCTTTCTGCTCATCTCCAGCTGCCCAACAACAATGTCGTCAATGTCCCAGTGGCCGTCATCGCTGGGAACAGACCCAACTATCTCTATAGGTAAGACCACCAGGGTCGTCCACGTCTGCTCCAAATTATTCTAGCATTGTTGCTACTCACTCTTAGTATTTCACTCAGTACCTCAATTAACACTAACACTACCTGGAGTAATATTTGTGTATCCAATCTGAAGATCCAAAAAGGAGTGGACTATGTCAAATTAACCAATTATTCTGGACATTTATTTTATCTAATACTTTTTTTGTTATTTAATAAACACAGCAAAACTAATGTGTGTTCTTGTGAATGGTTTCTTCTGGGTTTTTTTCAGAATGCTGCGATCTCTTCTGTCAGCACATGGCGTCAACCCACAGATGATCACAGTCTTCATCGATGGATATTATGAAGTAATCCTCCCTCTTCCACATTGTCCCGTGTAAACCTTAGGCTAATATCGGATATACATAATGTATGTTTTATCATGTATGGTAACGTACTAACCCTAACTCTTGCCTACATATTTTATCTTTAAAAACTAGGTTTTCTCTTTTTATATTTAATTAAATGGTAATATATGCCAAAAAACAACAGACCAACATACTCTCACTTGGAAGGTACATCGATAAGCAGAATAACTCCAGAGAACCTTGGTCGGTGCCTAAAGTGTTTGTGTGCGTGTGTATGTGTCTCTCTCCCCCTCTCCCAGGAACCCATGGATGTGGTGGAGCTCTTTGGGCTCAAGGGGGTCCAGCACACACCGATCAGCATTAAGAATGCCAGAGTGTCCCAGGTATGGTCCTAGAAGACGTCCCGCCAGTAGCGGGAATGCACCATGTTTGACTGGAGTTGGTGTCCTTTCTTTCCATTTAATTTAGTGCAGGGTTGACACAGCAGTCTGTAGGCGAGGTGCAGAACCTCCGCTAAAAGGCTGACCGCCTCTACGATCGAATGTGCTTTTCACAATGTGCACATCCATTCATGTCAGCATCTGCATTGAATGCAAAACATAGGCTTCTATTATACTTAACATGATCGATCGGGGGCTGAAGTCAGCTCTGATTGTCGTGTAGTGCATTCTGTTGGGTGTATGACAATGTCCTTAAAGCGCAAAACATCCACAATAAGCACTCTGCAATAAGGCGGTCTAAAGCAAAATGCAGACTTGGTGGTCCAGGGCACCGCGGGTCTAGCAGTGTTCTCTGATAGAACCTGACTGAGGATCTGTCATTTGAGTGTAATTTGTGAAATATGCATCCATCAGCCATTAGTGAGAGAAGAATATCTGTTTCTAGTTGGTGCTGTATGAGACAAAAAAATGTTATACCCCTCCCACCTAATTTCTGATCAGGACATCTCTTTTCTGATTGGTTCAGGGAATCCATCTTGCCTGTCAATCACATATAGCTAAGCTCCACCACAGGTGCGTGACTGCAACATTTCTTAATGGCAGAGGAACGCAGGGAGTGGTTTTTTGGGGGGCATTTATTTTCATATTCTCTTCTGCTCTCTCTTTCCAACTCTCACATCTTGCCTACAGCAGCTTCTATATTTGGTTTCATTTGGAGCCTTGGAGCGATTATTTGACAATTATAATGTTTGGTGTAACGTGCTTCTCTATCGCTTGCCTCTTTCTCAGAAGCATTTTCCCCTTTTTGATGGGAAACCACAATGTGGTTTTAAGCTCTTTCACATTGCTCAGAGATCTCTTCTCCAAAAGTCTATTCAGGAGATTAACTGGTTTCCTTTTCTGTGTGAAAATGTCTTTTAGCACTACAAAGCAAGCCTGACCGCTACCTTCAACCTACACCCGGTGAGTATTCATACATCCAAATTGACCACAATAACATTGACAGCGAAAATGTAGGACACAACCTCGATGTTATACGTGCTACCTTGACCCGTGTACTTGATAACTGCCTGCTTACTTATAACGGTGAAAGGTGCACTCCTCATTATCAATCACAATCTCTATATTACTAATCTAGATTCATGTTTGGATCCTCTATTTTGTCAACTCAGGACGTCAACTTTGCGATTGTCCTTGAAGAAGACCTGGACATCTCCATTGACTTCTTTAGGTAGGCTGCAACCCCACACTATATTTAAAATACAACACTGGTGCTTTCATACTGAAGGAGCCACACAAGTCATTTGATGAGCTGTTCCTGAGAGAGGTGGGTCATAAGGTGCTGTAGGTACGAGAGCCAAGAGCCATCATCAGAAATGCCATAGCCCATCCATCACATCACGGCAGTATGAGTTAGAACATGATATTCAACATCAAGTCAACGTGTTCATATAGCATGTATCATAGTTCCAAAGGGCTTTACAAACAGAATGATGTGACCCCAAACC
>PIJE02005555.1:0-12500 GCA_002895965.2 Coryphaenoides rupestris
TACGCCATCCTTATACCCACCCCAGACCCTGCCCCCCCCCCAAAGAAGAGATATGATAAAAGAAATACAACAGAAGATCCGGGCAGAGCATGAAGACAGGCCGAATCCTTATACCCACCCCAAGACCCCCACCCCCACCCCCAGCCCCACCCAGCTCCCCCGCTCAGCCAATCAGGAAAGAGCTTGCAACCGCAGGTGAATCGCATGTTCACTATGTGACACTTACATCCCCGTCTCCTTGTGTTGTCCTTATGTTCTCTCCAGCTCTGCCTCTGTCAGTCTTTCTCTCTCTACCTCTCTCTCTCTCTGTTTCTCTGTTTCTCTATCTCTCATTCACTCTCTCTCTCTCTCTCTCTCTCTCTGGCTCTCTCTCCCATTCTCTAGCTCTCTCTGCCAGTATCTACCTCAGACACTCTCTCTCTCTCTCTCTCTCTCTCTCTCTCTCTCTCTCTCTCTCTCTCTCTCTCTCTCTCCTCTCTCTCTCTCTCTCTCTCTCTCTCTCTGCTTTTCTATCTCTCATTCTCTCTCTCTCTCTCTGTCTCTCATTCTCTAGCTCTCTCTGCCAGTATCTACCTCACACACTGTCTCTCTCTCTCTCTGCTTCTCTATCTCTCATTCTCTAGCTCTCTGTGTCACTATCTACTTAACTCTCTCTCTCTACCTCTGTCTGTCTCTCTCTCTCTCTCTCTCCCTGTCTGTCTCTCTGTCTCTCTCTCTCTGTTTCGCTGTCTCTCTCTCTCTCTCTTTCCCACACACACACACACGTCGCCGCATTTAATAAAGAACTCGAGGGCTTAACAATTTGCACCACAATTGGAAGCTAATGCCGAGGAACAAAAAAGAAAATAGAAAGAAATCTTTGCGGCGTATTTAGACGACGCAGCGAGCCAAGCCATTCGGAGGCAATAACCACGGGGGTGTATTATAGCTCTCACGGCGACGCCCAGGCCTCGGTCCTCCTCGTCCCTGATTGGTCGAGAGCGTCCTCCTATAGAGCACGTTCACAAACTACGAGCGCCGCCAAGACCCACGGATCGTTCGTTCTCAAACGATCCCCTTGTCGCGTGCACAACACAAATATATATCGACCAATCACGCGGCGGCGGCGGCGAGCAAGGTTTTCCTTTGTGTGCGTGTGTGTGTGTGTGTTGTCGTGTGGTGTGTGTGCGTGGCGTTGATGAGTGTGTGCAATTATCCGTCTGCCGAGAGTGCGTCAAATTGTGTGTGCCGTGCATCGAACGCCACACACACCGCTTATGATGTGTGTGTCCTTATGTAGGCGATGTGTTTACGTGGGTGCGTTCACAGCGAGCAACACACACACACACACACACACACACACACACACACACACACACACCACACACACACACACACACACCACACACACACACACACACACACCACCTAGTGCATGCTGGGATGTGTTTGTTTGTAGCCGGTCAGCACTTTTCCCAGCGGTAACCGCGGGAGGTCAGTCTGAATGCTTCTTGCTTTTGTCAGCTGCTGTTTTACTGGCTTTCCCCGTATCCTATAGGGATTAAGTCCTTGGCCTTCCTGCGCCCGCACACCCACAACCCCGCCCCCCCCCCCCCCTGTGTGTGTGTGTGTGTGTGTGTGTGTGTTTGCATTACATGCAGCATGTGTGTGTGTGTCTTTAATTGATTGGCACCTTGCTGTCAATTTCATCCCCTGTGTGTGTTTATGTGTGCTTGGGGGGTGGGGGTACGTGTGTGAGTGTGTGCGTGTGTGTTTGTTTGTGTACGTGTGTGTGTGGGGGGGAGGTGGGTACGTGTGTGTGTGTGTGTGTGTGTGTGTGTGTGTGTGTGTGTGTGTGTGTGTGTGTGTGTGTGTGTGGGGTACGTGTGTGTGTGAGGGGGTACATGCGTGTGTGTGGGGGGGTACATGTGTGTGTGTGTGTGTCTGTGTGTGTGTGTGTGTGTGAGGGGGTACGTGTGTGTGGGGGGGGGGTACATGTGTGTGTGTGTGTGTGGGTGTGTGGGTGGGTGTGTGTCCGTGTGTGTGTGTGTCTGTGTGTGTGTGTGTGGGGGTACATGTGTGTCGACCACTTCACTTAGCCAGGAACCACAAGCATCTGTCTGTCTGGACGCCTGCTTCTCCTCACGCTGCCCCCCTACAGGCCACACGGTGGAGGACAGCGGGAAATGAATCTTCCTTCAGAATAGCCAGCGAGAATTACACACACGTAGGCTCTCTCTCTCTCTCTCTCTCTCTCTCTCTCTCTCTCTCTCTCTCACTCTCTCTCTCTCTCTCGCTCTCTCTCCGTACACACACAAACACACATATTGCCTTGTCTCTAGCACGCTCTCTCTCTCTCTCTCACTACAAACACACACACACACACACACACACACTCTCTCTCTCTCACGCACACACATACACACACACACGTCACACACACACACACACACACACACACACCACACACACACACACACACACACACACAAACACACACATGTACTCTCTCTCTCTCTCTCTCTCTCTCTCTCTCTCTCTCTCTGCTCTATATTTATATTTATTGCGCACCCCGTTCGCAATCGTAATCACTTTGCTCATTAATTAATTTCCCTGTAACTACACGTAGATTATTCTTTAGTCCTCATTAGCGATTAGCGAGACCGGTGGAGCTGTCGGGGACGGAGGCTGGCGGTGTAAAAACAACATCCCTGCATGATGAGGATGAAGATGAGGGCGGTGCGGGTGTGCGGGCGCAGGAGAAGGCCAAGGACTTAATCCCTATAGGATACGGGGAAAGCCAGTAAAACAGCAGCTGACAAAAGCAAGAAGCATTCAGACTGACCTCCCGCGGTTACCGGCTGGGAAAAGTGCTGACCGGCTACAAAACAAACACATCCCAGCATGCACTAGGTGGTGTGTGTGTGTGTGTGTGTGTGTGTGTGTGTGTGTGTGTGTGTTTTGCTCGCTGTGAACGCACCCCACGTAACACATCGCCTACATAGGGACACACACATCATAAGCGGTGTGTGTTCGATGCACGGCACACACAATTTGACGCACTCTCGGCAGACGGATAATTGCACACACTCATCAACGCCGCGCACACACACACACACACACACGACAACACACACACACACGCACGCACACAAAGGAAAACCTTGCTCGCCGCCGCGGCCGCGTGATTGGTCGATATATTTGTGTTGTGCGCGCGACAAGGGGATCGTTTGAGAACGAACGATCCGTGGGTCTCGGCGGCGCTCGTAGTTTGTGAACGTGCTCTATAGGAGGACGCTCTCGACCAATCAGGGACGAGGAGGACCGAGGCCTGGGCGTCGCCGTGAGAGCTATAATACACCCCCGTGGTTATTGCCTCCGAATGGCTTGGCTCGCTGCGTCGTCTAATACGCCGCAAAGATTCCTTTCTATTTTCTTTTTTGTTCCTCGGCATTAGCTTCCAATTGTGGTGCAAATTGTTAAGCCCTCGAGTTCTTTATTAATGCGGCGACGTGTGTGTGTGTGGGAAAGAGAGAGAGAGAGAGACGGCGAAACAGAGAGAGAGAGACAGAGAGACAGACAGGGAGAGAGAGAGAGAGAGAGAGAGAGAGACAGACAGAGGTAGAGAGAGAGAGAGAGAGAGAGAGAGAGAATGAGAGAGAGAAGCAGAGAGAGAGAGAGAGACATGTGAGGTAGATACTGGCAGAGAGTGGTAGAGAAGAGAGAGAGAGAGAGAGAGAGAGAGAGAGAGAGAGAGAGAGAGAGAGAGAGAGAGAGAGAGAGAGAGAGCGACACGGGGCAGTGGAAGGGCCGCAGGTCCAGGTGCATGTTGACGTGGCGGTCGCGCATGCTGCGGTGCGTGAACGTCTTGCCGCAGTGGCACAGGAAGAGCTTGCCGGAGCCGCCGCCGCCGCTACCGCTAGCCCCCATCCCGCCGGGCCCGCGGGGAGCAGCCCGGCCA
This sequence comes from Coryphaenoides rupestris, assembly GCA_002895965.2. NCBI lineage: Eukaryota > Metazoa > Chordata > Actinopteri > Gadiformes > Macrouridae > Coryphaenoides > Coryphaenoides rupestris. The sequence goes on from PIJE02005555.1 coordinate 3,941, forward strand.
GGTGCACCGCTCCGTGCTCCAGGTGCTGGTGGCCCTTGAAGGACGCGGCCAGGCCTCCGCTGGCGTCTCCAGGGGGGAAACGCCGCCGGAGGCCTGGCTGTAGAGCAGGATCTGGTTGCCCTGCATGTCCAGCGGGAAGAGCTGGCCTCGCGGCGGGCCCACGCTCTGGACCTGGGGGCCCAGCAGGGAGGACAGGGCCCGGCCCGAGCCTCCCTGCTGGGCCTCCTGCAGGTGCTGGGCCAGGGAGTGTTCCATGAGGCTGCTCTCCAGGCGCAGGTAGTCCTCCGAGGACTGGCAGTAGTCCGCCTGCAGGGGAGAGGTGGGAGGGGGAGCCCTGGTTGTACGACATCCTTTTATAACGATTTATTGTGTAAAAGTAAAAAACGTTAAAATTTACGAAAAGACGTTCCCATGCATGTGGGACAACTCAAAATCAAAATCACTTTTTACAAGCTAGTCCTTTACTTTTGGTCTCCACGAGAAATGCTGGTAATAGTTATAATGGTAAGTGTAATAAACCAGCGGCTACTAAAGGCATCAGTCACAACTACTTCATCACTGTACACGACTCAAACGGAGTCAAGAGAAACCCGGTCGATTATCACCACCTCCCAGCACGCCACCGATGGACAGCAGAGCGTTTTAAACATGTGCTGATCTCTCCCTCTCCTGCTGTGGTTGTGAGTTACCCAGCGCTTGAGAAATAGAAGCGTTAAACTCCTTTGCTATAGTGTATACCGCATGCTATATTATATTGCAGTATAATGCATTGTGTGTATACTGTATACTATACCACTTGCGTCACCCCCCTACATTGCATCAGTTAACTGTGTGTACTGTTAACAGGTACGCCCGTCTCCTTTGTTCATTCTGGTTGCCACCGTGCGCTCTTGGACAGGTGAGACAGAGGCCTAATACACATGCAGGTGTTGATGTTCTGTTTAGATCCACTAGGTCACGAGTGTGGCCACCAACTGTATGTTTGGATTCGTTTAGAAATGTGGATCTTGTGCCGTCGGGTTGGGTTATATGTGCGGGTGGCGGGGTGGGCGGGGTGGGCTCGGTGTGACCCGTACAGGACTCTGCCTTGCAGATAGCACCGCTGGCATACAGTGGCATAAATTAGGGCTGGGCGATATGGACCAAAAGTCATATCCCGATATATTTAGGTTGAATATCGATATACGATATATATCCCGATATTTTTTCCGCAAAGTGAGAGCTGTGAAATGAAATGTTCAGTCAAAGCCAAATACCAGTAGTTTTATTGAAAACTCACTATAAAATGTAAACATAAACACTGTATAACAAAGCTCCGTAAGGTACACATTTAAATAAAAAAATATCAAATAAAATTAGCCTATAAAATAAAATAGGTCAATCTTTTTCTGAGGGCAGCATTTATATATAAAGAGATAACAAAATAAAGTGCTCAGTTTAAGAAAAACGTTTTTAAACATCAGCTTGAGATTACCTGTTTATTTTTGTTAACTTAACAGCTTATCTGAACAGTCTCAACCAAGACTATCAACTCAATAAACATGTTCTTGACGGCTTGTGCCTGTGGCTTCTCTTCATATTGCACTTGGTGCCACGTGATGAAAAGATTCGTAGTGCTTCCACCACTGGCTGCAATGTGCTTATGGCGCTCCCTACACATAGCGCGGTTCTGTTGCTCGTCTGATCGTTTGTATCCGAACCATCTCCAAGTGATGGAGCCACTGCTTTGTCTTTTACCAACCAAGGGGCTCTCCTCCGCACGCTCCGCAGACGTTGTTGCCTTCTCCATGTTTGTTGAAGAGTGCCGGAGTGTCTCCTCTGTCATAAGGTGATCGCTTTACGCTCGTTCAATCGATGGCTCTGTGTTACTGGTTTGAGCCTGTCGTCATATATCTTTCAGCTGTCGCCATATCGTTCAGTGCCAGTTGGATGATGACTTGCGCCGGGCAAGGTGGCTGCCACCTCAGTGGTCAGTCACTCGCCCAGTCTGTCGCAATGATATGAGCGTAAGCGAGCGAGGGGCGGAGTGGTCACGTGTGGGAGCTAGGACGACAGCTGAGAGAGGTCAGGGCTGGTGAGTACCGATATGGCCACGCTAGTGGCTAGTTCGTTGTGTGAGACTAGGTCATCCGGTGAATCCGCAGTTAGTTTCAACACGTTTCGATCGAGTTGAGGATATGTTTGACATGCGCTCTTTTTATGCAGTGCCACAAGGCACCACATGATACAGACTTAACAGCGAGGGCAACCTCGTTTAGTCACTACTATCAACTTTACAAAGCATGAGCCTCTGAAGTTAATTTGGCATGTCAATCAATCACGCTTGCTCTGTGTTTGACGTGCCATGATCTGGCCAGTTGACATCTTCGTGCGAGTCCTTCCATGCTCACGACTTTCTGAGGTGTGACTCTATTGTGCGCTCCCACTATCTCTTCTGCAACTGCTCACTGATATACTTCATAAACAGCCTTTTACTATTAAACTAGAGTGAACGAAAGCATGAGAGAGAGCAAGACTGAAGAAGCAGGTCTGATAACTTCTTGGAACCACCCAGCTGACCCCAGTGAACCAACGCCCAATCCATCCCTACCTTGTCCCCCCCCTACCCACCCGCCAGGGCCCGTCCCACCCACCCTCCTTTTCACTCGTCGACAGGCCGCCCACACCTCAGCCCTTCCTTCCCCTCTCTCCTCGATCGGGCGGCTGTAACCCCCGGAGGCGGGGGCTCCGCCTAGCACCCACGCTCGCCCGACCTCCTGCATCTACAACCCCCTCGGCCCCTCGGCCCGAGGGGGGGCGGGGCGCCCGCGGCGCCCCGCCGCCGCGGCGGGGCGGGGCCCGGCGCCTGCCCCCACGCCACGCCCCGCCTGCATCCTCCCATCCTACCCACACTGGCCCCCTCGGCCGCCACGGCGGGCGGGGCGCCGCGCCGCGCGCGCCGCGCCGCGCGCGGGGGCCCGCGGCGCGTCGCCTCCATCCCTCTCCCCCATCACTCCCCTCCCCATCCCCTCTCCCCCATCACTCCCCTCCCCATCCCTCTCCCAGCGGGGCGGTGGGCCGCCGGGGCACCGCGGCCGCGCCCCTCTCCCCATCCCACCCATCCCCCGACGTCGGCCCCCCCCCCCCCCCCCCCCCCCCCCCCCCCCCCCCCCCCCCCCCCCCCCCCCCCCCCCCCCCCCCCCCCCCCCCCCCCTCCCCCCCCCCCACCCCCCCCCTCCCTCCTCCTCCCCCCGCCTCACCCCCGTCCGCCCCGCCGTGGGCGTGGCTGCGGGGCCTGGCACCTCCTCCCTACCCTCCTCCTCCACCCTCACCTCAGCTCCACCCCTCCCTCCTCGCTGCCAGACCCTGAGAAAAAAAAAAATATCCATACACAGCGTTCTGGTATCTCACCGCCTGCCTCCAACCGACACCCACCACACACGGGCCCGAGCCGGGCCAACACTGTTCGGCCACCCCGCCCGCGGCGCCCGTTCTCCACGGCCCCCGCCCCCGGCCGCGCACCCCCGCTACCGTCCTCCGCTTCGCCCGCCGCGCACCCCCCCCCCCTCCGCCCTCCCTACCCACCCCACGTAACAAGAAGCCCTGGCCACCGTAGCCTTGTCGCCTACACGTTCACGCATCACACCAACCTCGAGTCTCACACTCGTTCCACTTAACACCGCAGATCTCTCTCCCCGTCACGCCCTCCACCCGTCGCTGCCCCCGCGGCCCGCACGACTCCGATCGGCTGACCATCAGACGATGGCACCACGCCACATCGCTCTGTCAGACCCTCTTCGGAGCTTCTCCGGTCCAGAGGTGCCACCGGCCTAAGCCTCACCGCGCACTGCCTCCCGACGCGACCAGCCCGCCACACACCCGCACCACTTCTTAACCCTTCTCCTCTCACCTCACCATACCCGACCCCACGCGTGAACTCACACCTCCCCACCACCACGCCACTGACCCGCCGCTGCCGGGGCGCGACGTCCCCAACTCACCCCCACTCCGGACCGCACTCGCCTCCCGCGCGATCACTACTCTCCGTCCCTCACGCCACCGACTGCGCCGTCTGCAGCCATCCATATACTCGTTCCGAGTCGGCCGACTTGAGCCGTCAGTACACACTCCATGTGAGTGTGCGCGTTGCCTAGACGGCTACCACGCCACCGCACGGCGTCCCCCAGCCGCCACGCAGGTCCAGCCGGTCCTAGCACCCCAGCTACCACCCCGCACCGCACAGCTCTCCATTAACGCAGAGCCAGGCCACCGCGCGGCCTCCTCAGCACCAGTACACCACCCCCGCAAGACCACGGTCACCTCCTACACGCGAGCAGGTCAGGCCGCGACCTCTTCCGACCAGTCACCCCCACGACGACCTACCGCGGCCTCCTCTAGCCGCCCCGACCGCACCCCGGCTAGCGCGGCGTAACCGCACCCGCGTCACACCAGCCCGGCCGACAGCACAGCGTCATCCTCCCCGTCTTGATCACCCCCCAAGGAGAGCCCGGACTCCGCCTCGCGGTTCTCCCGAGAACCGAGACAAGACAGACCACGCCGCCCGGCTCGATCGCGTGCCGCGCTTAGCACCCAGTCTACACCCCGCCCACGATATTTCTGCAGCTCAAGCAGGTTCCACCTGATACAAGCGCCACGCAGGCGCTGCCTCTACACCGGCGCGTTATAACCGGCTACACCTGAAGACAGGCTCGAGTGAGTCAGAGCGACGCCACGCGCCACCTCCTACGGCGGTCACCCGCCACCAGTCCACAGCAGACCCAGCCGTCCATACCCCTCACACGCCGCCAGCAGCCGCTCACGGCCGGCCTTAGAACGGTACACCGACCACCTCCACGCCGCCGACCCCGAGGCACGCGACCCCGCAGCGCCTGCGGCGTCCCGCCGCTCGCACCGCCACGCCCTATCACCCAACCTCACACCCCCCGTCGCCGTCTACTCCCTGCCTCCGCAACCTGCGCCCCCGCTTGGCCCTCCGCTCGCGCGTCCGTCCTACTCCACGCCCCCGCACAACGCCACTTCCCTCTCTTTCTACTTCTTCTCCCTTTCTTCCGCTTCCCTCGGCCCCACTCTCCCCACCGCCCCCTCAACTCTGTGCGCCTCCCGCCCAACCACTCTGCGCCTCTATCAACAGCCTGACTTTTTACTTCAATGGGCGACGTGTGTGTGTGGCTCCCGGCACACCCACGCAGCCCGGACCCGCAGAAGAGCAGCCACCACCGCACAACCACCGACGAGAGAGCACGCACCACCCCCCCCACCGCAGAGACCCCAGGACCACGGGCAGCACGACGACGCCACGAGCACCCGAGACCGACCGCCCAGCACCCAGCACCCGACCGCGCTAGCCACCCGACCCGATGACGCTCCTAGCCTAGCACCCTAGTGACACAGAGACGCTCACCCCGCACGACCATCCGAAGACGACCTACGAGCACAGCCAGAGAGAGCAGAGACCGAGACAACCCGTGTGCCCCACCGCTAGCACCCTCACTCCGCGCAGCACCGCCAGACCGCGCCCTCACCCCCGCAGAACCTCCGACGCAGCACAGCAGCCAGCACCGCAGAGACGCACGCACCATGCACGCACGCTCGTCGTTCGCCTCGCTCTGCAGTACGACCCCTACATCGCGCGCACCGCACCGAGCAGCTCTACCCCGCCACGAACTGCCGCGCAGACGACCGCAGCCCCCCCACCGCACGACGCCAGACGCACCGCCCAGCCCACGCACGCCCAGCAGCCACCCCGCCCACGACCGCACGCCACGCACGACCCCGAGACCGCCAGACATGCCACGAGCATACCCCGCACGCCACAACCACGCCACAACACCCCCCTACGAGCAGCCACGCCACGCCCACGCAGAGCCACGCACCGCAGCAGCACCCGCACCGGAGCAGAGCCACCCGGCCCTACCGACCCACCGAGCCCAGCCAAAACGAGCCACCCCGACCGAGCAGCCCACCGCGTCTCCAGCACCCGCCACGCACCGCAGCTGAATGCCCTCCTGAACTCCCCTCAAACAGCTCCTCTTATCATCTTTCCTGGTTTTCTTTATCCCGCCCACTTGACACGCCCCTCAACACATGTACACGCCTCTATGGTAATACACTGGTGAAGGCTAGAAGAAGAAGAAGATCTTTATTGGTCCACACGTATTGGTCACACAACACACAGCGGGAAGTGGTGGCCGCCAAACACACACACGCGCATGCAGGGAGGGTGGCCTGTGGAAATTTGTCCTCTGCATTTAACCCATCCTGCGGCCAGCAGGAGCAGTGGGCAGCCATCTCAACGGCGCCCGGGGACCAGCAGCTCCAGGTTGTACGTCCACAGCTTGGTCAGGGATGTGGCATGGTGGGGTGGTGATGGTGGTGGCGGTGCTGGTGGGTGGTGGTGTGGTGGTGGTGGTGGTGGTGGTTGGGTGGTGGTGGTGCTGGTGGGTGGTGGTGGTGGTGGTGGTGGAACGAAGGAACAGAGAGGAGACAGAGAGAGAGAGAGAGAGAGAGAGAGAGAAGAGAGAAGAGAGAGAGAAGAGAGAGAGAGAGAGAGAAACGGGGGAGAGAGGAGGAGAGGAGAGAGGAGGAGAGAGAGGAGGAGAGGGGAGAGAGAGAGGGAGAGAGAGGAGAGAAGGAGGGGGGGAGAGAGGAGGAGAGAGAAGGAGGAGAGGAGAGAGAGGAGGAGAGAGAGAGAGAGAGAGAGGGGGAGAGAGAGAGGGAGAGGGAGAGAGAGAGAGAGAGAGAGAGAGAGAGAAGAGAGAGAGAGAGAGAGAGAGAGAGAGAGAGAGAGAGAGAGAGAGAGAGAGAGAGCGCTGGAGAGTGAGAGAAGGTAGGAGGTAGAGAGAGATGAGGAAGGATAGCGAGAGAGAGACACTGAGAGAATTTTTCCGTTTCGTAAGAATCAAGACGAATCCCGGGGAAGGAGGGGTAGCACGGGGGGGTAAAAGAAAGTACACGTGTGTGTGTGTGTGTGTGTGTGTGCGTGTGCGTGCGTGTGTGTGCGTGTGTGTGTGTGAGAGCGAGAGAGAGAGAGAGAGAGCCTCAGCGCTGATGACAGCCACCGCAAACACTCTGGCCTTAATCTCTTTGTCTGTCTCGTCTCCCAACTCCTTCTTTTCACTGTTTTTTTCCCCCTTATGTAATAAGTCGCTTGCTTGCTTTGCTTTGCTTTGCTTTGCTTGCCAAACCACAGTGGCCCTCGACGCGCACCAAGCCGCCGCCGCCGCCGCCGCCGCCGCAAATAAGCGCGTGTGTTGGAACTCTAGCGATCAGTTCCGGAATTGCGCGGTTAAAGACGATTAATTGCCGCCCGGTACTCTCGAAGTTTGCACGCAGTCGCGGTCACAGAGTTGTGTGTGTGTACAATAAATCACCGTCTTATCTGGAAAACGCAGGCCTTCGTCGATTCGTCGGGTTCCCTCACCTGCAGGGGGGGGGCGGGGGGGGGGGTGGCGGCGGTGGTGGTGATGGTGTGTCGTGGTGGTGGTGGTGGTGGCGGCGGCGGCGGCGGGGACTAATGGGATGAAAGATGCGAGCGTTCCCGGCCTCGTTCGCGCTTACTTACTTAATTGACAGTTCCCTGATGGGGAGCTGTCGGGTTGGGGGGGGGGGGGGGCTCCAAACACACACACTGACCCCGGGGTGTCCGTTGGCAAGCGGATGCGGGTGAACCTCGGAATTCTCGGGTTTCGAAAACCAAATGAATGAAGAGAGAGTGCAGCTGCTTGCTTGCACATTTCTATTCGGTGTTTATTGAGTCGGGGTTGGATCGAGGGAGGCCGAGGTTCTGCGCGCCGCTTCGATTCTTCAATAAGTGAACAGACCCCGGAATCAAACTTCATCTGCATCAATATTGGAGAACCTCTGCTCTGTCCATGTGTTGTGCGGCACAGATAAATACGCGCACGCACACACACACACACACATGTGCACACACACACACACACACACACACACACACAGAGCTGTTTAGCAAACACAGAATGTCTGCCAAGGCAAAGTTTGAGGACTAATTTCAAAACTAATAATGTTCAGTGACAGTGTGTGTGTGCGTGTGTGTATGTGTTATTAGAGAGAGAGAGAGAGAGAGAGAGAGAGAGAGAGAGAGAGAGAGAGAGAGAGAGAGGTAGAGAGAGAAAGACTGACAGAGGCAGAGCTGGAGAGAACATAAGGACAACACAAGGAGACGGGGATGTAAGTGTCACATAGTGAACATGCGATTCACCTGCGGTTGCAAGCTCTTTCCTGATTGGCTGAGCGGGGGAGCTGGGTGGGGGCTGGGGGTGGGGGTGGGGGTGTGTGGTGTGTGTGTGTGTGTGTGTGTGTGTGTGTGTGTGTGTGCGCGCACGCTGATCCTAATGAATGTGTGTGTGTGTGCGGCCACATGTTTAGAAGGGTCATGCACCAATTCATGTTCCCAGGCACACACCCGCCCGACAGTCGGAGAGTGAGATGTTCAGATTCCACAACAGAACCGGATAGGTCAACACAGCAAGAGAGAGAGAGAGACAGAGAGAGAGAGAGAGAGAGAGAGAGAGAGAGAGAGAGAGGGAGAACACGCTGC
>PIJE02005556.1:8334-13334 GCA_002895965.2 Coryphaenoides rupestris
GCGCTCGCCAAATGGAGGCTTCTCTCTCTCTGCCGACAACGTGGGGGGGCGCGCAGCGAGAGCTGACTCGAGCGAAGCGTCTCTCCTCTTTTCTACTACTATCTCTATCCTCGTCCCGTGAGTCCTGCACAACCCGAACTTCTTGTCTGACACAGTCCCCCTCTTCTCCCCCTCTCCCCCACATATCTCCTCAGTAACAACACACAAAAGGAAAAAAAAAGAAGGAACGGCCGTGTATTTTCTATTATTTTCTATTCACCTTCCATTTCATTCCTCCCCCATTTAATGTGTCATATTTATTTTTCTTTCTTTGATATAAGATAACCACACCACACACAGACGCAGACGCGACCGCATCGGTGATAAAATGAGAGATCACCGCCCCCCCCCTTTTTTCTTCGGAAGCCATCTATTGCTTTACTTGGGACACCGGCGATTTAGCGCGACGTCCCCATTTATTTTTATTCTCCTTTCATTTTTTTTTTACCTTGTCTCTTTCAATGGAGTCCTTCTATTTTTTTTCTTCTATATTTAATTTCTCTCCCCCCCCCCGCCCACCACCCAATCGTTTTAGTTGTATTGGTATTTTTATTTTTTTATTCAGAGAGAGAGATGGATGAAGAAGAGAGAGAGAGAGAGAGAGGAAGAGATGACAACAGCGGGAGCGAGAAGAATAAATTCCGCCTCTGATATCGTTTTCTAATTGGCACATTAATGGAGTAGGCTCGGTGGCCGTGGCGGCGGCGGTGAGGAGAGGAGACGAGGAAGGAGGGGGAGGAGAGGGAGGAAACGAGAGGGGAGGGAGGAGAGGAGAGGAGAGGAGAGAGAGGAGGGAGAGGGGAGGAGAGGAAGAGGGAGAGGAGGGGAGGAAGGGGAAGGAAAGAGGATGAGGGGAGGAGAGGAGTAGACGAGAGGGGAGTCTCTCTCGTTTGTTGTTATTGTTTTTTCGGTTGCTCTATTATACACCAGCCCCTCCATCAAATCAGCACCCTTTTGTTAAGAGTGGCACAGATTACTCTCTCCCCCCCTCTCCCCCCCTCTCTCTGTCTCCCCTCCCTGTGCTATTATTGTGTCCTCCCTCCTCCCTCCCTCCTTCCCTCCCTCCTCCCTCCCTCCGTCTCCTCCTCCAATGGTGCTGGAAAACACCCTCCCCTTCCGGCATATCATTTGGGTTAGGAGTCGACTGACACGACGTCTGTTTGTCTAACGGGCTCCAGGACGTCCTGGATGAGGAGAGGCGGGAGAACGAGGACGAGGACGAGGATGAGGAGGGGGTGGAGCCTAGAGGCGGGCGGTGGGCGGTAGAGAGATGAATAGATGATAAATAAGATAGATAGATAGGATGGAGTGGATGGATAGAAAGACGAGAGAGAAGAGGGGAGAAGGCGAGGAGGGGAGAGTAGAGGAAGAGCGTTGGAAAACTCTCGCGGTTAACATGGCTGGGGTCATGTGTTCGGCTGGCTCGGTCTGGCACGTGTGTGTGTGTGTGTGTGTGTGTTGTCATGTTGTGTGTGTTGTTTGGTTTTTCATCGTTGTGTGTGTGTGGTCGTGTGTCAGAGTATCAGGTTATCTGTGGGGTGTTACGCTCCCTTGCTCGCCCACACCCCCCCCCCCCCCCGCCCCCCCCACCCGTTAACACACACCCCGAGTCCTTTTGTTGCATCGCTGCAGAGAGAAGAGGAGAGAGAGAGAAGAGAGAGGGCCGAGAGGCATCGCCCGTAAGAGGGAGGGGGGGTTTGGTTTTTTGGAGTCAGTGGGGTGGTTGGGTGGTGTGTTGTGTGGGTGGTGGTGGTGAGGTGCTGGGTTAGGGGTGAGAAGGGGTGTGTGTGTGTGCACTGTGTGGGTGGGGTGGGAGGTAACAGCAGCACCAGCAGGCGCCACCACCGCCGCCTCACTGCATGCGAGTCACATTGGCGCAAACGACGGCGGCACTAGATTTGAGCAAAGTGAATTAATTTGGATTTGGGGATGCAAATGAGGCGAGAGGACACAGAGGAGAGAGAGAGACGAGAGAGAAGACGGAGAGAGAGATGAGAGAGAGAGAGAAGAGGGGGCGGGGCCCGGGCCTAAACCCCAAAAACCGCCGCCTCCCACCAACCAGCCCATCGCTTGCTTCGTTAGGGGTGTGTGTGTGTGTGTGCTTGTGTGTGTGTGGTGTGTGTTGTGTGTGTGTGTGTGGGTGTGTGTGTGTGTGTGTGTGTTGTGTGTGTGTGTGTGTGTGTGGTTGTGTGGTGGTGTGTTTTGTGTGTGTTCAGAACAGAACAGAACAGGAAGAAGGGCCCGCTCAGTATTTTTTATGTATTTTTTCCAGGACGAAAAGTTGCGGCGATCGACGCGAACTCTCGTCTCTCTCTTCTCTCTCTCTCTCTCTCTCTTCTCTCTCTCTCTCTCGCTCGCCGCCTTTTTCACGCCACGGCTCGGTGTGAAGGAAATATTCTCGCCTTTGCGTCTCTCCTCTCTTCTCTCTCTCTCTCCTCTCTCTCTCTCCCACCTCCTTCCCTTCTCCGTTCCGGTGCAATAGCAAGTGATCATTTACATCTCTCACCCTCTCCTCTCATCCTCGTGCTTTCCTCCTCCTCTCCTCCTCCTCCTCCTCCTTCCTCCTCCTCCTCCTCGCTCCTTCCCTTTTCGGGCATTAGCCAGCTGATCAGTGACTGGTTTTTGTCATTTGATTAATGCGAGGGAATTTGTTTTTAAAGAAAAAGAAAGGAAAGAAAGAAAAAAAAAACGAGGGAGTGGGGTGGGGAGGGAGGAGAGAAGAGAGAAGTGAGTGAGTGAGAGAATAGAAAGAGAGATGAAGGTGGTTTTTAATATCTCCAGCTCAGTCTCGATCAGCACCAAAGAGGGATATACACCCACCGCCTCTCGCCCCCGTTCCCTCCCTTACACCCCCCCCTCCTTCTCCTCCTCATGATACCAAACACACACACACACACACACACACACACACACACACACACCCACACACACTCTCGCTACCTGCGTTCTCTCTCTCTTCTCTCTCTCACCCAGAAAGCTTATTTAGTTCTAACTATATAGCATGCATAATTATTAACTGCTCGATTTTCTCATTAATGGGATTAAAAATTATCATATCAGAGCCATGAGGCATTTAAGATCAAATCAAACCCAGGGATTTTCAGGTCAGATGCGAGATCGTCTTATGAGGTGTTTCTTTTCTTTCTTTCTATTTTTTTCTCCCCCACCCCTCCGTCCTCCCATCATCTCCCCCTCCATCCTCCCTCATCTCCTCCCTCCCTCCCTCCCTCCCTCCCTTCCCTCCTCCTCCTTCTGTCTTCCGCCAACCGTTTCCAGAAATCCCGAACGTTTCATCGACGAACGCTCGCTAACACGCAGTAATCTCAGAGATATGATAAATAGCGAAGGAGGAGGGGTGAGGCAGGAGGAGGAGGAGGACGAGGAGAGAGGGGAGGAGATATGATATTAAAGCCTGCCCATGCCGACGCTATTTGCCTGACGCGTCCCGTCCGTTGGCGTTTTAATGTCTGGCGATAAATATTATTATTATATTTATTTTATTAGTGTGAATATTACCACGCGTATAAGGAAGGAGGGAAGGAAGGAATGGGAAGGAAGGGTCTCTCTCTCTCTCTCTCTCTCTCTCTCCTCCTCTCTCTCTCTCTCTCTGCTTATTCGCCTCGTCTTATGGTTATTAATATTCTATTGGTGGGTTATAGATTACACCATATTTTTGTAATTGATTGAAATGCAACGTCCCCCAGAATTAACGAGTCTTTCTCTCTGTGTTTTCTTTTTAAAATCCTGGATTGTTTGACAAAGATATACTTATATATATATGGATATATACGAAATATATATATATATTACAGGTATATATATATATAACTTCATACATACTGTATATATTATGTAAGGGGAGCAAAAAGCACACATCTTCGCACGCGGTCGACGTTAAATTTACCGCTCGACGTTAATCCGGTCCAGAGTTTGAATCTTAATATTTTTTTTTATACGTTATCTGCTCTTTTGCGCCACACGCACACACACACACACACACACGACACGCCAACACACACACACACACCACAACACACACACACACACACACCACACACACTACACGATACTTCATCTATAAAGTGACGTTGTCCATTAAACGACCAAGAGAGAGAGGAGAGAGAGAGAGAGAGAGACGAGAGAGAGAGAGAGAGAGAGAGAGAGAGAGAGAGAGAGAGACCACAGAGAGAGAAGAGAGGAGGGGGGTCCGGACGCCGTGCCATTGATAGGCATGCCTAGCGTTCGCGGCGGCGCACCGTGTCAGCGGTGTAGCAGCGTAAGCCGTTTGGACCGCGCTGTAGCTTTCCCGTTAGCCTTGATTGATACGTCCTGTGTGTGTGTGTGCGTTGTTGCATAGTGTGCGTGTGTGGTGTTGTGTGTGTGTGGCAGCCGTGCAAGAGCTCGCTCACTCTCTCACACACAACACACACACACACACTTTCTCTCTCACTAATTCAATCCAATGGCCCGTAGATGTGTAAGAATTCCCTCAAAATGTCGAAGAGAGAGGAGAGACAGGAGACAGCGAGGAGGAGAAGAGAGAGAGGAGGGAGAGAGAGAGAGAGAGAGAGAGAGGAGACAAGAACGGCGCCAAAAAAATCTATTTCCAATTTTTGTTTTCCTGATGGCTAATCGAAGGTGATTCCACTTTGTGCCTGATCGTCCCGTTTTCTGCTTTCCCCCGTGTGTGTGTGTGTGTGTGTGTGTGTGTGGTGTGTGCACGTGTGTGTTGTGTGTGTGTGTGCGTGCGCGTGGACGAACGCCGTGCGCCACAACCTCAGCCTGCACAAGTGCTTCTCGTGCGCGTCGGAGAACGTCTCAAGGCGGGCCGGTGTGGACCGTCGACGAGATGGGTAGTACCCAGAAGCGGCGCTCGCAGAAGATCACGGGGCTCGTGGACACGCCCCCCCCTCACACCCCCCACTTACCCCCCTTAAGCCCCCTCCCACCCCTCCCACACA
>PIJE02005558.1:0-18381 GCA_002895965.2 Coryphaenoides rupestris
CAGATTGCAGAGTGCGGAGACGAGGGCTGACGACGACAGTGAAGTGGACGAGGTGAGACAAAAGCAGCACCGTGGATACTCAGAGAGGAGCGCCGGAGGACGGCGACAGTTCAACAAACAGAGGAACAGTGCGTTTCAGCAAGGAAATTGCTCACGTTGTAATCGAATGCATCATGATCCGGAAATATGTCCGGCACGCAACAAGCGGTGCAGGAAGTGTAACAAAATGGGACATTTTGAGATCGTGTGCAAAACAAAGATGGTGAAAGAAGTTACGACAGAGCCTGACATGGAAATGGAAGGTCAAGGAGCGTATTTCCTGGGGTCAGTAACTAAACAGACAGACTCAGATGATATATGGCATGTTGAGCTCCCAGTGAATGGCTGGAATATAACGTTTTAAAATTGACAACTGGTGCGGATGTTACTACGGTGATGTCTCAGAATACTTACCGGGAGCTTGCCACAGCTGGTGACTGCAGGGACCGTTGTTAGTAGCCCTGGCGGCAGAATTGATTGTATTGGGAAATTTCTAGCCACAAGTGAGTGCAAGGGACAACAGTACACATTCTGGATATTTGTTATTAAAGGACCTTATGTGAATAACCTTCTTAGCAGAACGGTAGCATGCAAGATGGGTTTAGTCCTGAGAGTCGACGAGATTGACACAGATGTGTTTGGTGACACGGGGCTACTGAACTGTGAACCTGTTAAAATAGCACTGAGACCAGATGCAGAACCCTACACCATAGCCACTCCACGCAGAGTGCCCTTTCCCATCCTACCTAAAGTGGAGGAGGAACTGAAACGCATGCAGTCACTGGGGATCATCGAAGAGGTCACTGAGCCCACTGACTGGTGTGCGCCTATGGTGCCAGTGATAAAAAAGACTGGTAAAGTGAGAATATGTGTGGATTTAAAAAGACTCAATGAGTCAGTGAAGCGGGAGAGATTCATCTTGCCGACCTTGGAGGACATAGCCCCCAAGCTGGTTGGAGCGAAGGTCTTCTCCACGTTGGACGCCTCCAGTGGATTCTGGCAAATCCCACTGGAAGCTAGTGTAGGAAGTTAACCACATTCATCACACCAGCGGGAAGGTTCTGTTTCCACCGTCTCCAGATCTTCCAGCGGGAGATGAGCGACACTCCTGAAGAACCACGAGGGCACTGTCGTTGTGATGGATGACGTGCTAGTCTATGGACAAAGTGAAGAGGAACACAACCGCCATCTGAGCGCAGTGCTACAGACTCAGGCTTAAAACTAAACAAGGACAAGTGTCACTTTGGAAAATCAGAGACACAGTACTTTGGACATATCATCGGACCGGACGGGATAAAGCCCGATACCAGCAAAGTGAAAGCCGTCTCCGAGATGCAAATCCTACGAACACCCAAGAGCTGCGCCAAAGTGCTTGGACTCGTCAACTACCCGGGCAAATTCTCGCCTGGCCTGTCAACCACGCTGCACCCGATCACAGAGCTGTTAAAGAAGGAGACTGCTTGGACCTGGGGGTGAGCCTCAAGAGCAGGCGTTCGTCCAGGGTCAAAGCTATGTGCTACGCGCCAGACAATGTCTGACACAGAGGAGGACGTTAAGACATTTTGGTGGAGGAGGTGGTGAAAAGCAGACCGATTCAGCAAAGGAGCACAAAGGCAGGATGACACAGATCTCCAGATAATTCCAGATATCGAAACAGCCCAACTATTTACTACCAACTAGCCAACAAGTCATCACTCGACTTAAGTCTATGTTTGTGGAGATGGGGCATCCCCCCTGGAGCTGGTGAGGGACAATGCTATGCAGTTCAGTTCCAGGACTTCCAGACAGCAGTATGGTTTTACCCATAACCACCTCAAGTCCTCGTTATCCTCAAGCAACTAAGGGGATGATTGTTAACGAGCTCAGTTGATCTGTCAACCTATGTTTGAATTGAATAAATACCATCAATCACAAAGAAGAGTCTCACTTATCATGACAAGTATGTTATGTATGGTGTATGTATGTATGGTATGTATGTATGTATTGTATTGCTTGGCTGGGTCTGCTATTCCTTACGTTTTTTTTCCTATGAGGCCTAACCTTCAGCTGCCTCACAGGCCAATGTTATCCGTCAAGTCCAATTCACACGACAGGAATAGGCTTCAAAATCGGCAAAGAGACATTCCCGAAGACACACTGGATGTTTGCCTCTATAAGGCCGCTCCTCTTTTTTATGCCACAGAGAGCTATGTTAATCAGATGTAGCAGCTCTGGCACATGTCGCCAAGGTTCTCCATATTTATTACCGAGGTGTTTGCCAGTGACTTAACATTTTCTGTCCTGCATGTGTAATCCAAACCTCTTAGGAGTGATGGTGCCATCTCTCCAGCTCTCTCACTCTCATCTCTTCTCTCTCTCTCCTCTCTCTCTCTCTCTCTCTCTCTCTCTCTCTCTCTCTCTCTCTCTCTCTCTCATCTCTCTCCCTCTACAACAGGTGGTTTATGGAAAGATCACCTGTGTGTTCTCAGGGCTCACAGGGTAGCGCTCACACAGTCGACCGGTGAGTCAATCTGTGTCGTCGGCGCTCTCTCTCACCTGCCACCGCGGTTCCCCGGCACTCTATCGAGCCATTAGCGGTAATGGGCTTTCTCATGAAGGTTACAGCGAGGAAGTGTCCGTTGGTCACCGCCGCAGAAAAATACAAATCGTGAAAAGTGGAAGTGAATCCTGAAAAAAATATCGCCAAGAAGGCCGACCATTGAGTGATTGTACTGGTCCAGTACTGGTCCAAACAACAACAACAACAACAACAACAACAAACGTTGCAATGACATCCTGGTTGTTTGGCACTCATGCACTTGTACTATACTGTATAGTACTATACTTATACTTAATATACTACAATGATTGTTTTTAATGGTCAATGGTTTGATTGTGGGCTAGTTTTTTTTTTAACCGCGTGATAGATTACCCATCAGACCTGAAATATTTGGCCACTGTTTGTGTAAGTAAGTCGGTCAGTAAGTAAGTAGGTAAGTAAATAAGTAAGTAAAGTCAGTTTTAGGACCTTTCGCAGAGCAATGTTCAAAACGTGCTTCACAGGAGTCAAAATAGTTCAAAATAGGACCATGAAAAGAGTACAAAGAAACAAAGAAACCAATAAAACAGTTTGAGCAGAACAAACATTAAAAGCCAAGACAAGTTCTGCTGTGCAACAGGATTCCACATTCAACAGCAGGGAAGACGCAAATCTCTGTAAGCTCAGCACGTAATACAAGAAATATAATTATCTTCTGCTGCAAGTTCACTTCCCTCACGGTTGTTCACGGTACACAACGGAGTAAATATGAATCGGCCTATTCACCGATGAAAAATATGTCCACACGGACTCCCCGGACACATCGACGTGTTCTCTGGAGTCAACCCGGTGTATTGTGAGGCTTGTTCTTTATTTTTTTTGGGGGGAAAATTATAATAAGCGACTGCACTTTTGTCTTTTGAAATATGCAAACGGCTCAGAAGCCAATTTCCTCAAGTAGGCGCGTCGCTTGTGGAGAGAGTACACAGAGCAGGTGGAATTATTATTAGAGATGATACAAGCCACATTCATTTGACGTCAAATTTGCTCTGCTGGAAGTGTATTTCATATCTGTGCCCAAGGGCTTCCTCATAAAAGAGGAAATATAAATTAATCAGTCGGGTCAATAATTTATAACCATTCCCGGGTAGTAATATGAAATTAAACCCTTTCTTCAATATTTAATTTCCCCCCATCTAGGCCTTGTGTTTAAATGAGATGATTGTTTTCAGTTATCTGCATGAGAAACCACTTTTGCACTTATTTTTACGTAACTTACTTCCTCACTGAAATACACAAGAAGCTTTTTATTCCATAATCTGCTCTTCTGTGTTGAAATCCGCTATTAGTCACTTCCTGGTAGGACAAGAGGATGACAAGGGAGGAGCCGTGACAGGAAACGATGATCGATACAACAACAAGTGGATATAAATACATTACATACGTATTACGTAATGCTCACTTGGCCAAGAATAAAACACTGTAGTGTAACGTCGTCGTTCACACTTGATGTTTGGGATTCGAACCTCCAAGCGTTCGGATCGCTGACTTCAGCCCTGGAGGGTAAGAGTGGTGGCCTCCTACTCTTCCTCCTCCTCCTCCTCTTCCTCTTCCTCCTCCTCTTCCTCCTCTGGGAGAGCAGACTTGGTTCTCCTTTCCCTAGAAACATCTCCTCTGCCACCGGAGCAAAATAATGACTTCCTCACGGCAACCCCCTTTCACGACTAACACTTCAACACTGCTGAGGCAATTTTCACCTTGCCAATGTAAGTACGTACACCGTCTACATATATACTGTGTATATCTATAACCATCGACTAGTGTCTGCTGAGACATTTAGTCAATCTACGTTTACTTGTATTGTTGCAAGATACCATCAACATATTATTTTACAAGACATGCACAACTGGACATAAAAATACTGTCCTAGTTGAAGGTTGCAGGTGAGGTTTCCAATTAATGGATTGCACTAATATATATTTATACATCACTTTTATCCAAAGTTCTTTTACAGTATTGCCTCACATTCACCCATTCATACACCGACGGCGGTGCCAACCATGCAAGGTAACAACCAACACGTCAGAGCAGTTAGGGTTAGGTGTCTTGCTCATGGCAGTGAATCGGCATTGCTTCCGTGTTGGTGTTCTGATGTGATTGAACTCTCTCGACGAGACGGAGTACACAGAGGATTATGTGTCAATGTGTGGGAAATTGATGTGTGTGTCATGTTGTGTTATTAGTGTTATGCGTGCGTTTGTAGTGTGTGTTGTGTTACTTGTGTGGGGGTGACCAAGACTACGTTAACTGACTGACTGACTTGGCGACAAGACCGTAACCCAGACGGAATGAGCAGCCATGGCCTGGGAGGGGGGGGGGGGAGGGGGGGGGGGCTGGTCTACCATATGGCCCAGGTCTGGATATCTCCCGCTCCCCTCCGGCGAAGGCGCGCGCGCTGCTACCTGCGGTGTCCTCCTCTCGTCCTGCCTTGCACTCGTCCGTTATCCTCGTCTATGCACTATCACGCCTACATCATACTCACCATAAAAAATAATGGCATTTGAATATATATAGGCGCTTTTCTGGTACCCAAACCGCTGGGGCGGCGGGGGTGGGGGGTGCGAGTGGGGATATGATGGCCGCGTTCCATGGCCCGCTTCCTCACTCTCTGCCCTCCTCTCTGCCTCTCCCTCCCTCCTCCTCCTCTCCTCTCCTCCCCACCCCTCCCCACCTCCTCTCCTACCTCCCTCCACCTCCTACCTCCTACCCCCCCGACCTCTCTCCTACCTCCTACCCCCCAACCTCCTCTCCTACCTCCTACCCCCCAACCTCCTCTCCTACCTCCTACCCCCCAACCTCCTCTCCCCTCGATCTTCTATCTGTGTATATATACAGTATATGGGTGTGTCTATCTCTCTGTGTATATATACAGTATATGGGTGTATGGGTGTCTGTCTGTCTATCTGTGTATATATACAGTATATGGGTG
This sequence comes from Coryphaenoides rupestris, assembly GCA_002895965.2. Lineage (NCBI taxonomy): Eukaryota > Metazoa > Chordata > Actinopteri > Gadiformes > Macrouridae > Coryphaenoides > Coryphaenoides rupestris. Next base: position 5,547 of record PIJE02005558.1, read on the forward strand.
TATATTAACATTGAGTGGTGTATGTGAATATGCAGCCAGTTCTAACACCCTCCTGTGGTTGAATCGCTGTAACTACCACTACCACCACCACCACCACCACCCAGCTCCACCTCCCAGCTGCTGCACGGCTCATGTCCACAGTCCCATAGCAGCGAGCGTGCGCGCCGAGGTCCAGGCAACCTGAAGCCCGCATCTCCTGTCCAACAAAAACCACCCCCAGCCCTGCAAACAACACAGACTTATCTGAGGGGAGTGCGCTCTGCAGTCTGTTTTGGGCGATCGGGTGATTTAGCGTTGGCTGTACGTGAAGGGAAGGAATTTCCCTAAATGTTCTGTTAGTATTAAATAAAGAGATAAGATAAGAAACACTTGTTGAATCCCAGACAGGGAATTTGGCGAGATTCTTGATGTATTATTTTCGAGGAGTCGACCCTTTCCCTGTTTATGAGTCTGCTTCCCTATGAGTGATGCCAAGATAATAATATCGGTCTATTTGCACATTCTAGCCCATGTTGTAATCTTTGGATTCCACCGGGGATGTGCTTTAACATGAAGGTGGAAGAGCCGTCATGCCTGATGAAAAGCAACTAAGGTCTGCATGCATAATCACCATTTCTCGGCACATTTTAATGTGAAAAAATATATTAATTCCCATCTGGGGTCAAAGCACATCTCATCTGAGTGTAATTCTAACAATGTACCGTGGCGGTGATACTAATGTGTAAGACATCATATATTCTTGAATGATATTATATTTCAGACATTCTACGCTGCGGTGGAGAGCCTCCTGACGGGGAGCATCACTGCCTGGTTCAGCAACAGCTCCTCTCAGGACCGGAGGGCTCTGCAGAAGTTTGGTGCATTCACTCAAATGAAAGATTAAATCAGGTTTGGTCTCTGTAATCAAGTCTTAACTGGATCCGAACCTTTAGAGACAGCTCCAGGTCGAAGTCTCTGGCTCGGAGGAACTTGATGAGGAACCAGAGCCTGCTGCGGTCATGAAGGATCCTCACCACCCTGCAGGACCTGTACTCCAGGAGGTGTGGAACCAGAGCCTGCTGGGTCATGAAGGATCCTCACCACCCTGCAGGACCTGTACTCCAGGAGGTGTGGAACCAGAGCCTGCAGGGTCATGAAGGATCCTCACCACCCTGCAGGACCTGTACTCCAGGAGGTGTGGAACCAGAGCCTGCAGGGTCATGAAGGATCCTCACCACCCTGCAGGACCTGTACTCCAGGAGGTGTTGAACCACAGCCTGCAGGGTCGGTCATGAAGGATCCTCACCACCCTGCAGGACCTGTACTCCAGGAGGTGTCGAACCACAGCCTGCAGGGTCGGTCATGAAGGATCCTCACCACCCTGCAGGACCTGTACTCCAGGAGGTGTGGAACCAGAGCCTGCAGGGTCATGAAGGATCCTCACCACCCTGCAGGACCTGTACTCCAGGAGGTGTGGAACCAGAGCCTGCAGGGATCATGAAGGATCCTCACCACCCTGCAGGACCTGTACTCCAGGAGGTGTGGAACCAGAGCCTGCAGGATCATGAAGGATCCTCACCACCCTGCAGGACCTGTACTCCAGGAGGTGTGGAACCAGAGCCTGCAGGATCATGAAGGATCCTCACCACCCTGCAGGACCTGTACTCCAGGAGGTGTGGAACCAGAGCCTGCAGGGTCATGAAGGATCCTCACCACCCTGCAGGACCTGTACTCCAGGAGGTGTCGAACCACAGCCTGCAGGGTCGGTCATGAAGGATCCTCACCACCCTGCAGGACCTGTACTCCAGGAGGTGTCGAACCACAGCCTGCAGGGTCGGTCATGAAGGATCCTCACCACCCTGCAGGACCTGTACTCCAGGAGGTGTTGAACCACAGCCTGCAGGGTCGGTCATGAAGGATCCTCACCACCCTGCAGGACCTGTACTCCAGGAGGTGTCGAACCGCAGCCTGCAGGGTCATGAAGGATCCTCACCACCCTGCAGGACCTGTACTCCAGGAGGTGTCGAACCACAGCCTGCAGGATCATGAAGGATCCTCACCACCCCAACAATAACAACCTGTTCCAACTTCTGCGGTCGGGCAAGCGCCTCAGGTACAGGCCTCAGGTGTTCAGGTACCTCAGGTGTTCAAGTACTCTGGTACTCTGGTGTTCAAGTACTCTGGTGTTCAGGTACTCTGGTGTTCAAGTACTCTGGTGTTCAGGTACTCAGGTGTTCAGGTACTCTGGTGTTCAGGTACTCTGGTGTTCAGGTACTCTGGTGTTCAGGTACTCTGGTGTTCAGGTACTCAGGTGTTCAGGTGTTCAGGTACAACTAGCTGACTGGCTATTTACTGGCTGGTTATTAATTTAGTTTAAGTTTATCCTCCAACTGGGCATACTAATCATAGATATTAGTTAATGTCCTAGGAATTCAACTACACTGCTATTAAGTAGTAGTAGTAGTATAGTAGTATAGTAGTAGAGTGATGGTGAGGGGACAGTGATGGTAACTCAGTAGTTTGGTTCCTCTGGTGTGTGTGTGAAATTAGCGACTGATGTTATTTGACTGTAATGGCTGTTGATACTGTGGAGTGCCGTAGTGTGTGAGCCATAAGTGAGTGCAATGGTGGTATATTTCGTTCCATTATTATCTTCATGTGCTCTCCTTATACTCTGGTGTTGCGTGTGTTTGTTGTGGAAGCTGTTGAAGACACATTTGTGGCTTCATCCGTTGAGTAAAGTTGCCCCGAAGCAGGGACAAAGGAGCGCTCACATGAAAGGACTGAACACAGAAAACCAAGAGGGATGATGTTGAGTGGAGACCCGGTGACAGGGTGATTAAAAATGAAAAACTGTAAATAGCATGGATATTGCTTAGTGGTATTTGTGATATTTGTATTGTTCTGTTGCACATCCGCTGGGCATCGGCACTTTTTCATTTCAGTGCATATCGTGTGTGTGTGTGTGTGTGTGTGTGTGTGTGTGTGTGTGTGTGTGTGTGTGTGTGTGTGTGTGTGTGTGTGTGTGTGTGTGTGTGTGTGTGTGTGTGTGTGTGTGTGTGTGACTATTAAAATTCTTGAATATTATTCGTTATTATCTATTAGATGTGGTGCACATTGACTATTCTCCACGCTGGCACACCCGTCTTGTCTTTTTGGGCTTGAAACTCAGAAAAAACACGGGCTTCTTGTACCAGAAGTTCTTATTAACACACAAAATAATGACGCACGCTGGCTTACAGGAGCCTGTTGTCCGCCCACAGTTTGCTGAAAATGCATCTTGGTGTGGGAACAGTGGAAGGGGGACGGGGGACGGGGGGGGGGCGTGTGGGGAGCCGGGTGGTGGACTCATGGACTCGAGTGGGCAGGTCTGCAGTACGCCCACACCGTCACGGTGCGGCTTCGGTTTCGCTACGAGATCTTTGTGTGACCGTGGCTTCGCTCGAGCAGCGGCGATGATCAGCCACGGCGCCCCACCGGGGCCTCGCAACTGTCTCAGTCACTCAGGAGGGGCGGGAGGGTCCTTGGCAGAACGTTGTTATTAACAACACACAAAGGAAACCCAAGCTACCGCAACCACCGCCATGTTTTATTTAAAAGAGTACAGACATAGAAATATACACCGCAGTTGCCTTTGTGATGAAGGTCAGGAGGTGATCGCTTCACACCTCAAAAGGTCAATGAGAAAGCGACAGGCTTTTCGTCCAGAAGGGCCGGGGGTCTCTGGCCCCCTCTGCAGAGCCCACACCGTGCTGAAGCCTCAACTTTGATCGGCTGTATTGTTATTCCGAGCACACGGCCGAGTGTGAGACCTTGAGTTGTCAACAAGCACCGCCCGTCCAGGTAATTGTGAGCGCGATCATGTCGCTATTCGTTCAGGAACGGTTGTTTGTCGGGTTTTTCTTTTTCCTTTCACCAAACGGCGGTTTGAGTGTGCAGTGTTGATGTTAAATACCGACACTGGTGTCTTTGTGCTGAAAACGATTATTTCACCGTGTGCACAGTAATGTTAAGAATGGGCAATAACATTGTCACCGTCCAACCCTAGCTATGCGTGTATGAGTGGGTCATCAACATGGTTTGATTACGTAGGATGAGATGTTTCGCGAGAAGGATATTTCATTATTAGTATTTTTACACAATGTCATTGGGAGGCAGTAGCTCAGGAGGTAATAAGAGCGGTTGTCTGGCAACAGGAAGGTTGCTGGTTCGATCCCCGGGGCTCCTCCCCCTCCTAGCTAAGTGTGGAGGTGTCCCTGAGCAAGACACCACCTAACCCTACCTGCTCCTGACGTGTTGGTTGTTACCTTGCATGGTTGGCACCGCCGTCGGTGTATGAATGGGTGAATGTGAGGCAATACTGTAAAAGAACTTTGGATAAAAGTGATGTATAAATATATATTAGTGCAATCCATTAATTGGAAACCTCACCTGCAACCTTCAACTAGGACAGTATTTTTATGTCCAGTTGTGCATGTCTTGTAAAATAATATGTTGATGGTATCTTGCAACAATACAAGTAAACGTAGATTGACTAAATGTCTCAGTAGACACTAGTCGATGGTTATAGATATACACAGTATATATGTAGACGGTGTACGTACTTACATTGGCAAGGTGAAAATTGCCTCAGCAGTGTTGAAGTGTTAGTCGTGAAAGGGGGTTGCCGTGAGGAAGTCATTATTTTGCTCCGGTGGCAGAGGGGATGTTTCTAGGGAAAGGAGAACCAAGTCTGCTCTCCCAGAGGAGGAAGAGGAAGAGGAGGAGAAGGAGGAGGAAGAGGAGGAGAAGGAGGCCACCACTCTTACCCTCCAGGGCTCAAGTCAGGGATCCGAACGCTTGGAGGTTCGAATCCCAAACATCAAGTGTGAACGACGACATCACACTACAGTGTTTTATTCTTGGCCAAGTGAGCATTACGTAATCCGTATGTAATGTATTTATATCCACTTGTTGTTGTATCGATCATCGTTTCCTGTCACGGCTCCTCCCTTGTCATCCTCTTGTCCTGCCAGGAAGTGACTAATAGCGTATTTCAACACAGAACAGCAGATTATGGAATAAAAAGCTTCTTGTGTATTTCAGTGAGGAAGTAAGTTACGTAAAAATAAGTGCAAAAATGGTTTCTCATGCAGATAACTGAAAACAATCATCTCATTTAAACACAAGGCCTAAGATGGGGGGAAATTAAATATTGAAGAAAGGGTTTAATTTCATATTACTACTCGGGAATGGTTATAAATTATTGACCCGACTGATTAATTTATATTTCCTCTTTTATGAGGAAGCCCTTGGGCACAGATATGAAATACACTTCCAGCAGAGCAAATTTGACGTCAAATGAATGTGGCTTGTATCATCTCTAATAATAATTCCACCTGCTCTGTGTACTCTCTCCACAAGCGACGCGCCCACTTGAGGAAATTGGCTTCTGAGCCGTTTGCATATTTCAAAAGACAAAAGTGCAGTCGCTTATTATAATTTCCCCCCCCCAAAAAAATAAAGAACAAGCCTCACAATACACCGGGTCGACTCCAGAGAACACGTCGATGTATCCGGGGAGTCCGTGTGGACATATTTTTCATCGGTGAATAGGCCGATTCATATTTACTCCGTTGTGTACCGTGAACAACCGTGAGGGAAGTGAACTTGTAGCAGAAGATAATTATATTTCTTGTATTACGTGCTGAGCTTACAGAGATTTGCATCTTCCCTGCTGTTGAATGTGGAATCCTGTTGCACAGCAGAACTTGTCTTGGCTTTTAATGTTTGTTCTGCTCAAACTGTTTTATTGGTTTTCTTTGTTTCTTTGTACTCTTTTCATGGTCCTATTTTGAACTGTTTTGACTCCTGTGAAGCACGTTTTGAACATTGCTCTGCGAAAGGCCCTAAAACTGACTTTACTTACTTATTTACTTACCTACTTACTTACTGACCGACTTTACTGACACAATCAGTGGCCAAATATTTCAGGTCTGATGGGTAATTTATCACGCGGTTAAAGAAAAAACTAGCCCACAATCAAACATGACCATTAAAAACAATCATTGTAGTATATTAAGTATAAGTATAGTACTATACAGTATAGTACAAGTGCATGAGTGCCAAACAACCAGGATGTCATTGCAACGTTTGTTGTTGTTGTTGTTGTTGTTGTTGTTTGGACCAGTACTGGACCAGTACAATCACTCAATGGTCGGCCTTCTTGGCGATATTTTTTTCAGGATTCACTTCCACTTTTCACGATTTGTATTTTTCTGCGGCGGTGACCAACGGACACTTCCTCGCTGTAACCTTCATGAGAAAGCCCATTACCGCTAATGGCTCGATAGAGTGCCGGGGAACCGCGGTGGCAGGTGAGAGAGAGCGCCGACGACACAGATTGACTCACCGGTCGACTGTGTGAGCGCTACCCTGTGAGCCCTGAGAACACACAGGTGATCTTTCATAACCACCTGTTGAGAGGGAGAGAGAGAGAGAGAGGGAGAGAGAGAGAGAGAGAAGAGAGAGAGAGAGGAGAGAGAGAGAGAGAGAGAGAGAGAGAGAGAGAGAGAGAGCGAGCTGGAGAGATGCACCAACACTCCTAAGAGGTTTGGATTTCCACATCAGACGAAATGTTAAGTCACTGCAAACACCTCGGTAATAAATATGGAGAACCTTGGCGACAGTGCCAGAGCTGCTACATCTGATTAACATAGCTCTCTGTTGGCATAAAAAGAGAGCGGGCCTTATAGAGCAAACATTCATGTTGTCTCGGGAATGTCTCTGCCGATTCTGAACCCTATTCCTGTCGGTGTGAATTGGATTGACGGATAACATTGGCCTGTGAGGCAGCTGAAGGTTAGGCTCATAGGAAAAAACGAAGGAAATACAGACCCCAAGCATACATACATACATACATACATACATACATACATACATACATACATACTGTCATGATAAGTGAGACTCTTCTTTGTGATTGATGGTATTTATTCAATTCAAACATAGGTTGACAGATCAACTGAGCTTGAGGATAACGAGGACTTGAGGTGGTATGGGTAAAACCATACTGCTGTCTGGAAGTCCTGGAACTGAACTGCATAGCATTGTCCCTCACCAGCTCCAGGGGGGGATGCCCCATCTCACAAACATAGACTTAAGTCGAGTGATGACTTGTTGGCTAGTTGGTAGTAAATAGGGGGGCTGTTTCGATATCTGGAATTATCTGGAGATCTGTGTTATCGCGTGTAGCCTCTCTGATGTCATCCAGCCTTTGTGCTGACATCGGTCTGCTTTTCACCACCTCCTCCACAAAATGTCTTAACGTCCTCCTCTGTGTCAGACATTGTCTGGCGCGTAGCACATAGCTTTGACCCTGACGAACGCCTGCTCTTGAGGCTCACCCCCCAGGTCCAAGCAGTCTCCTTCTTTAACAGCTCTGTGATCGGGTGCAGCGTGGTTGACAGGCCAGGCAAGAGTTTGCCCGGGTAGTTGACGAGTCCAAGCACTTGGCGCAGCTCTTTGGGTGTTTCGTAGGATTTGGCATCTCGGAGACGGCTTTTCACTTTGCTGGTATCGGGCTTTATCCCGTCCGGTCCGATGATATGTCCAAAGTACTGTGTCTCTGATTTTCCAAAGTGACACTTGTCCTTGTTTAGTTTTAAGCCTGAGTCTGTAGCACTGCGCTCAGATGGCGGTTGTGTTCCTCTTCACTTTGTCCATAGACTAGCACGTCATCCATCACAACGACAGTGCCCTCGTGGTTCTTCAGGAGTGCGCTCATCTCCCGCTGGAAGATCTGGAGACGGTGGAAACAGAACCTTCCCGCTGGTGTGATGAATGTGGTTAACTTCCTACAGCTAGCTTCCAGTGGGATTTGCCAGAATCCACTGGAGGCGTCCAACGTGGAGAAGACCTTCGCTCCAACCAGCTTGGGGGCTATGTCCTCCAAGGTCGGCAAGATGAATCTCTCCCGCTTCACTGACTCATTGAGTCTTTTTAAATCCACACATATTCTCACTTTACCAGTCTTTTTTTATCACTGGCACCATAGGCGCACACCAGTCAGTGGGCTCAGTGACCTCTTCGATGATCCCCAGTGACTGCATGCGTTTCAGTTCCTCCTCCACTTTAGGTAGGATGGGAAAGGGCACTCTGCATGGAGTGGCTATGGTGTAGGGTTCTGCATCTGAGTCCCAGTGCTATTTTAACAGGTTCACAGTTTAGTAGCCCCGTGTCACCAAACACATCTGTGTCAATCTCGTCGACTCTCAGGGACTAAACCCATCTTGCATGCTACCGTTCTGCTAACAAGGTTATTCACATAAGGTCCTTTAATAACAAATATCCAGAATGTGTACTGTTGTCCCCTTGCACTCACTTGTGGCTAGAAATTTCCCAATACAATCAATTCTGCCGCCAGGGCTACTAACAACGGTCCCTGCAGTCACCGGCTGGGGACGCTGTGGCAAGCTCCGGTAAGTATTCTGAGACATCACTGTAACATCCACACCAGTGTCAATTTTAAACTTTATTATTCCAGCCATTCACTGGGAGCTCAACATGCCACATACCTTGTTCTCTTTTAACACTGATCATTATTTATTTACCACAAAAATGTCAACTTATAAAACGAAAACATACAAATGTTGGCTGCAAAGAGTAAAAAGGTAATTTAATGAAAACTGAGCCACAGATGTGTGATGGATAAAAACCAAGCAATAAAAAAAAAAAGACAATTACAGTTGTCCTGCTGGTTTAAATTGCCGGTCGGTGCGGGAGGCAGCGGCTCCCGCCCCGGGCGCGGTATCGACGTCTCCATGCGAGAGATGTGAAATGCTAAACGTTTTGCATAAAGATATTCATTTCCATGTCTGCCACTGTTCCGTTTTTCTTGTTGTTGGATTGCTACTCAAAACGAGCCTGATAACGCTCTCCAACCTCTTGCTATGTTTTGAAGCACGCAGTCCAAAACTCTAGCCTGGATGGACACGAGGCCTGGGTAATATATGGACATAATATATGGATTATATTGATGCCGTGTTATGAGACTAGAGACTAGAATGTTCTGAATCTAGTAGCCGTTCCATTATTGGCACTTAAGTTCTTAATAAAATTAGTATTTAATTCACAGAGTATGCAAAATCTTTTTACTTAGAATATCATTTTATCTACAATATTTACCTATTGAATTACCAGAAAACATGCTGTATTGTAATATAAATATCCTTATCGATATATTATATCGATATATTAAATAACCAAAGAGTGACTATATCACCCAGCAGCCCTAATGGACACCTGATACAACAAGCTGTTCATGTGGTGTGTGTGTGTGTTATTTTATTTAGACTTTTTTAAATGACGGGATCTAGAGGGAGAGAGAGGCCGGCTGCTCCACGTCCACGGGTGGTTTGTGAAGCCCCTGACAACCACAGCCCCTTTAAACGGCTTCCAGGGTCCCGGCCCTTTGAGGTGTCTCGCTGTCACCGTCCCGGGCTTCAGGGAGGAAATATCACGCCGCCCTCCGCGCGGCTAGCGGGGAATCGTGAACGAACAGTCAAGACGACGTACATTTTTAATGAGGTGACTTGTCTCCGTAGAATTTCCCCGCCTGCAGTGCGGCGCGGCGTGTGGACGGGAATATTAATGTTACGGCGCAAATAGGTGTGGGAATTCACTGCGATGGTTGGAAGAGAGGGGGCTGGAGGTGTGTGTGTGTGTGTGTGTGTGTGTGTGTGTGTGTGTGTGTCGGGCTACGAGCGAGGCAACAGACGGTTGTCTGCGGGACTTTTGTGCACATGTGTCCCTTCCCTCCTTTTTCCGATGTCCCAACCGAACGGGATAATAGTTTTATTCCATCTGGAAAGCAATTAGCCGGCGATGATTTCCCCGCCGCTAATCTTGGTGCTAACCTCCGTCTGAATGGCAGGGCAACCCCCTCCCCCCCGACTCCCGCTGCACTTGGTTATGGGCCTCGGTGATTAGCCAAACAATTAGCATGCAGAGGGGGAGAGAGATGGAGAGATAGAGAGGGGGAGGAGAGAGGGAGAGAGAGAGACCCACCCACCCAACGGAGACTGTCGGGAGGGGGTTCACAGTCATTAGGTCCATTCAGAGGTGCGCCCGTGTACCCATTTCCTCTCCTGTGTGTTTTTTCGCGGGCCCTTCATTCACACCTCCAGTCTCACCATTGTTTGCGGTGAGATGGTTATCTGTGGCCCGGGGCTGCTGCTGCTGCTGCTGCTGGGGCTGGGGCGCTGCTGCTGCTGGGGCTGAGGGCTGCTCCTGTGTGTGGGGAGGTGCAGGGAGTCGGGGACCCGCCGGGTTAATGGCTTCCTGAGATGCTGTGTGATGCCTCCCTTGTTGTGCTGAGAGTGACACCCGGCGGCGTGTCTGAACTTACCTCGCCCTCATTCAGCGAATCGGCCCGAGACACACGATTGTCTCAATATGACGCCGACGTTTAACAAAATGGTCGGCACAAACGATAGGCTAGTTGTCGGTCCTTGTCCGTAAATAAAACCCCACGGCTGAGGTGCACTTGTCTTCAGAGAATTGTTCAGCCCTTATCAATTTTCATATCAATGGGCGTCCCTCTTCTGCTTTGCAAGCCGTTTTTTATTGTCTTCAATGTGCTTTCGGACGGAACATTTGCGTCGAATCAGGCGACGCGTCTCCGCGTGCTTTGCTCTGATTGGATGCCCAACACGTACACCCCCCCCCCTCCTCCTCCCGCGTGGCGGAGGAACCAATGGGAAGCGACCGATCCCCTCAGTTAGTCCGATCACAAACACAACCAGCGTGGAAAGCCAATTGAACAGTTTATGTACTCCGGTGTGTTCCGGTGGTGTGGAGGTCAAAGGTTAATGTTTTTCTTCGCCGCCAGCATCCTCAGCGCCGTCAAAATGACTACAAATCGACTGATTTTCCCCCTCTCCTCTTGTGAAGTACTCTCCCTCCATCAGATGGTACTTCAGTACAGTGCCGTACACGACCACCGCTGTCTCCCGAAAAAAGGCATTAGAGCGTCCGCAGAACCGCGTTGGTCTCCTCCGACCTACCCAGAGTCCCAGCCTTTTCCGCAGGGCTGTGTGTGTCCGCCGGCCACATAACATTGTTTGCATTGAGTTTTACAGAAAAGTCCTGAACAAACGTGTCCGTAATGCAGGTTATGATAAAAAAATGTTCCCCTTGTGCAAAAATGCAAGAAAAGGCTCGGCCAAGGTCACACCACTTCTTCCTCTCGGTCGACGGTCTTAAGCATCGAGCTTGAGAGCTACTGGCCAACAGACCAACAACACACAGTCACTGTAACACACTGAGGACCCGATCCCTGATCCACGCTCCACAGGTGCTGCAGAGGCACGAGGTGGTACTGCAGCACCTGGAGTATCAAGGAAACTCCGCCCCCAACCGGGGCCTCTTATTGCCTCTGCCCAGGTGTGGCCAGTTAAGCACCATTTAAGCCGCAGTTCAAAGCCACAGAGAAGCAAGGCCAGGCAGACAGGCTTAGGCGACAGGACAGTGGAGACCAGAACGGTCCAATGGGCCAGTCTCAGGGTAAGCGGCCTCTGGCCACCCTGTTTGAAAACTAAGCACTTTATTTTGGACATTATTGGGAGTGGGTCCAATCAAGAAGATTTTGGTTGAGTTATGTTCCCCTCATCCTTTTCAAATAAATGCTTGAGTTTGTTACACCGCAATACAGTACATAGAGTGGTATTGGGGGCAGGATGACACTCCAACGTTTAGGGGGAGATCCTGGGTCTGAACGCCCAACCGCCCAACCTCAGCCTTCCTGTCTACGTATCAGAGGACAAACGGACCTGCAGCTGCTGCCATCCGAACTCCAACGCCAGAGGCCCGTCTGAGAGGAGTTGGGAAACAAGTTGGTTTGGGGCGGCGGGTGTCGGCGTTGTGGTTGGCTTCAGAAAAGCGACACTCTCACACACAGAGACATACAGACAGAGACAGACAGACACAGAGACACAGAGAGAAAGAGAGAGCGACAAAGAGCGAGACAGCAAGAGCGAGAGTGTGAATATACCCGTATACCGGAGATAAGTTGGTTCGCACAAAGGCGGGAGCAATCGAGTGCCACGGCCGGGATCTCCACCGTCGGGCCTTCATCGCGGCTACAATGTAATCACCAAAACGTGATGACTTGTGAAGAATAGCCCCATGCTAACAGGCTCCTCGCTCCCCCGCTCTCTCTCTCTTGCTGGGTATGAGTCTCGTCCACCTGGGGCCCCATCAATCCACCGCCGCCCCCTTTTGGTGCTCTGACAACAGAGCAACCGAGAGAGAAGCTTCTGCGCTCGCTCCTCTTCTCGCCTCCTCCTAATTATTCCATGCCCGCAGAGCACCTCCTTTCTTGTAGGCGGCGGTGGCACCGAGAAAAGAGGCCATGATTGGAGCGGTATTTTCCTCCCCTCCCCGAGTCGGCTAATTGCCTTCCGGAAGACCTGCAGCTCAGCTCGTCGACGGGGTGACCTGCGGAACGACGCTTCGGTCCGAAAAGGATTTGAAAGGTGAGGGATTCTGTGTGATCACCGCCAGGTCGCGCGTCTGTGTGTGTGAGTGCGTCATCGCATCGTTCAGCATGCGTCTCGTGGCGCAGCGTTTCATGGGAATTTCATGCGGCTTCTTGCGATACTCCACCGTCTTCAGAGCAGAGTTGTGGTGCTGTTCTTGTAAAGATGCTAAATCGACGTAAATGTACCATAGCCGAGGCTTAATTAAAACGTTGCTTTGGCGCGTCTCGCACGAGGAACACCGTGGCGGCTTCAGAAAACACAACAATGTTCCCCCCGTAGTGATAATGTCATGATTAATTGCAAAACAAAATCATTACAAGAAAAATAAGCAGTCA
>PIJE02005559.1:0-18378 GCA_002895965.2 Coryphaenoides rupestris
CTGTGTGTGTCTACGTGCTGTGTGCCCACGTTGTATGTGATGTGTCTACGGTGTGTGGTGTGTCTACGTGTCGCTTCTCCATCTGCAATGAACTGGCCAAACGGTTTTTGAAGTGGAAAAGGCCTGTGGTGTTTCCCCGGTCGTCTGCTGGGGTTGAGGGCGGGCCCGCGTCAGCCTTGGAATGATTGGTGTGCTGGAGGGGCCTGCTTCTGCTGCGGCTGCTCCTCTGCTGCTCTGCTGCTGCTTGCTGCTGAGCGCCGGATGTGGATTAATGAAAGAGAGCTGGATCCAGTCGCTATATCAGGACGGCGCAGGGAATCGAGACCGAGCATCCTCCGCTTTTTCTCGTAGCAGCCTGCCCCACACACGATGGTCTCAGTCAGTTGAGCGCTGCTTTGCATACATCTCCCACCAGGAATCCCCCACGCAGGTTCCCTCAGACAGACCTCGACAGCTGGGGGGGGGGGGGGGGGATCTCCTCTTGAATCGCTCCTTTTCTGGTCTCCCTGTCTCTCTCTCTTCACTACCTCTCTTCCTGTCCCTGTCATTCTCTCTCTTACTTCTCTCTCTCTCTGTGTCTCTCTCTCTCTCTACTATTCTCCTCTCTTTCTTCTGCTCTTGTGGTAATATAATATATGCACCACACAAAATTATATATAATTTATCTATTTATACGATATTATATTGTTATATCAGTAAATCAAAAAAATATTTATATTACTCCCAATTGTCTCTTCGCTCTCTCCGCTCCTCAAGCATCTGTCTTGTGTTTACACCTCACTTTCCCATGGCTTTTTTCTTTGCTGTCAGTATTGACGAGTAATTCAATATTCAAGTATTCCTCAATATTTCTAATTATTCTCTCGCGCTCTCCTCTCCCTCTCCGTTCTCTCCTCCCTCCGCTCGCTCTCTCTCCTTTCCATATGTTCATCTCGCCCGCCCAGCAGGTCCAGTGAGCAGGAAGCTTCCAGATTCCAAGGACTGGATGGCTTCAATCCAGTGAGCAGGAAGCTCCCAGACATCCAGTGAGCAGGAACGCTTCCACAATCCAGTGGCAGCAGAGGGCTTCAAAATCCAGTCGAAGCAGGAGAGGCTTACCAGAATCCAGTGAGCAAGAGCTCAGAATCCAGTGATCCAGGAAGCTTCCAGAAATCTAGTGAGCAGAAAGGCTCCAGAATCCAGTGAGCAGGACGGCTTCCAGAATCCAGTGAGCAGAAAGCCTCCAGAATTTCAGTAGCAGGAAGCTTCCAGAATCCAGATGAACAGAAACTTCCCAGGCATCCACTGAGGCAGGAAGCTTCCAGGATCCAGGGCAGGAAGACTTTCCAGATTCTCACATGGATCGGTCCTGCCACACCCATGCCAGCCATGGACTGAAAAAAGCCCTCCTTCTGTCCCATCTAACGAGCGCGTGCACGATGTGTGTGTGGGTGTTTGAGTCCTTTCCCTGTCGTGTGTGATGTGTGTGTGTGTGTGTGTCTCCAAGGAAAGCCATGAAACTGATACATGACCTGGAGTTCTGGTTGCTGCTGTTCCTTCTCTTGGTTCCTCCACCAGGATAAAACGCCAGTGAGAAGACAGCCAAGCGGCCTGTTGTTACACCTAAGGCACTGGGGACCGGTCAGAGAGAGGAGGCAGACAGGAAGAGGAGAGAGGGAGAGAGGACAGAAGACAGAGGACAAGACGAGAGAAGGAGGAGAGAGAGAGACAGAGAAGATGAGGAGAGACAAGCAGAGAAGAGACAGAAGAGAGAGCTAGAGGAGAACTTCTATAAAAGGAAACGGGAACTACAGTAGAACCTCTCTATCCAGTTAAGGCCACCTCTCTGTCACATTAGGATAATTTCATAGTAGTTCGTATAGTAGTAGAAATTACCATACATTTTTGAGCTTTTTATTAATCTATATAATATCCGTACTAATGTAATTTACATTATTATAAGCTAAATCCTCTATTGATAATATGAAAATTCTATCTTATTATTAGTACTAATTGTGCTCTGACAAGATCCTCTGTAGGGTTTGGCTAGAAGTATTCCTTCACTCTAAATCTTATGACACATTTAAGTGGGTAGCCATAAGACCGTAAAATATTAAAAAGTACGTCTCACGCGGGACCAGGGCAAAGTCTAGCGTGACCAAAGGGCTTTTGATTGGCCATTCAAAATGTCCTTTTGTTTAGGGATCGTCATCTGTTTTCCACCTCACAACAAACAAACCAATCTTTAACTGACATTGGAACACATCCAGCCAACAACCAAGAAAATAGACACTGCGTTAAATATGTTGGAAGCATATTTTTATAGATCAACTGTAAGGAAGTAAAATGTATTTGAAACAATACTCTCTATATATCTTTGGAAAAAGGATATATATATTTGTTAAGAGTTATCATACATTATATAGCGAGTAGGGCTGTGTATATATATATTATATACTATATTTTTGATTATCTGTTGGTTATCTAAGTAGTCGAGTTAAGGTGTGGGAATGCTCTGGGCTGACTCACCCACCGGCCAACTGAAATTTCCATTCTTGCCGGAGTCAGATGTAAGAATGCTATTTGTGTTGCACAACACAAATAGCATTTCTCGTCATTTCGCGAGCTAGGCTTGCTAGTTAGAGGGATTACTTTTTTTAGGCAGTTTAAACTGTTTATTAGAGTTGAGGAAAGAGTAAGAGAAGAACCTTATCAACTAAATAAGACAATTTATACTGATACAGTTGTTAACTTTGTACTACAGGGCAAATTACAAAACCATAAAAAATATGATTGCATGTATAAATAATAACTTAAATCAATGCCATGCTAATGAATCAACGACTAAGCTAGAATTCAGCATTACAACCAATGTGTAGTCTTTTTTTGTAATGTTTTAGCAGTAAACTAGAGAAGCAGTTTTGTAAACTTTTCACAAACACTGAGAAAAACGAAAGGTATTCAACAACCTGAGCACAAAAACAATGTCTGTCTGGTTGTTTACACCAACACAAACTATTCTAGGTAAGACTTTCTGTTGTTGTGACAGTCCACAAGCAATGTGTCACAAGTGGTGACCACGCATGTGTTGATACAAAGAGATGGGAGGGAGCGAGATAATCAATCGACATCACACACATAGGGGTAATGGTGGATAAAGATTCCATGGTCGTGGTGAAACTGTGATCTTAGGTGTGTGTGTGTGTGTATGTTTGCCTGTGTGTGTGTGTGTGTGTGTGTCTGTGTGTGCATGTGGGTGTGTGGGTGTCTGTTTGCTTCAAGACAATATGAACTCTAGGTAAGTGCATCTGAGTGGCAGGACTAGAGGACACGTTCTGCTACGTTGTGCAAACTTCACCGTGCGTGGTGTGTGTGTGTGGTGTGTGTGTGTGTGTGCTAATTACCTGCAGGCTGCAGCCACCCATCTGCCTCAGTGACTAAATACACAGGAACGCACACGTGTCACAATAGAGCCACTGATATAACTTGAATACAATCTCCAAATGCAAATACAATAAAAAAAAAAAAACCTAGGATGTGCCTAACCAGCTGTAAGACGTGGCTGGCCAGGCCGTGTGGGTGCAGCGGCGATAGCCTGACTGTGTCCCTGGCAGTGAAGTGCATAATCTGACAGGCGTGGTGGAGGAGGAGGAAGGAGGAGGAGGAGGAGGAGAAGTTCAGGGGTTCAGCGGTGGCGGTGGCTGTCCGCGGGCGTTTCATAGGGGAGAGTGATGGCTGACAATGCACACAATAACAGGCATCGTTTCCCGCTACTGTTCCTCAAGAATGTGCTTTGACACACGGCTGTGAGCGATGGCCCTGTCCCGTCAAGCGGTGATGTTTGAACAACACAAAACAAAATACCACACGGCTCTATCAAGATGATTGGATTCGCAGCCATTGTGGGTTGAGATTGATAGACACACGCACGCACACACGCTCACACACACGCACACGTGGCACACGCACACGCACTCACGCACGCTCACACACCACTCACACATGCTCCACACACACACGCTCACACGCACAACACACACGATCACACACCACACTCACACACACAACACACACTCTCACACACACCACTCACACACACACACCACCGCTCACACGCGCACACACACACGCTCCACCACACACGCGCACACACACACACACACACACACACACACACACAGTGGACTTTGTCTCTGCTCTGCATTGTCTCTGTCACTGGGCTGTATTACCCCATTAAGTTGTCTTTATTGAAGTGTTAGGTTTGACAAGAGGAGTCGCCTGATTATCTTTCTTTCTTCAGTCAAGTGTTGTGTTACTGCCCACTGGTGGCTGGTTCGGGGAACTACACTCCAGTTTATTATTGGGAGCAGTGTTGGATGAAGTACTCAGACCTCGTAAAAGTAGTAACACCACACTGTGGGAATACAAGTAAAAGCCGTCTCATGAAAATGTTAGTTTTGGGGAATGAGCTCTTTTGCATCACAATTTCAATCATATTTTAGCTCTCATGTTGAAGTTAGAATATATTTTGTTGAGGTGTGCTGTGAAAAACACCTTCCACGAGAGGGGACACGGGGCCTGACCCTGCTCCATGTCTCCCCTTCACCTTCCTCCCTCTCCGGCCTCAGACAGCCATGTGACCTGCGTCATCTCGGAGGACTGCGTCTTACCGTGCGCCTTCCAGCCCTCCAGCCACGAGGTCGTCCGCTGGTTCCGGCAGGAGGTGCTGGTGAAGAGCTTCCTGTCGCCGGACAGCGCGGAGCAAGGGGAGGAGGAGAAGGAGGAGAAGGAGGAGGAGGACAGCGAGGAGAAGCCTGGCCACGAGCACGGGCAACGTCATCACCATGACGACCACGTCAGCCTCTTCCCGGATCTGGTCGCCCGGGGCAACGCCACGCTGGTCCTCAGGGGTGTGGCCCCAAGGACCGGGGCAGGTACCGGTGTCATGTGCGCACCTCGGCGGGCGTGCACGAGTCGTATGTGATTGTGAAGGTGGAAGGTGAGTCCTGGGTATAGACATCTCATACACATACACATACCTGACATGAAGATGCTTATATTTGTGTCATCATTTCACAATTCATTTTAACTTCTTCACCACAATCTCCCTTAATCTCCCTGAGGTAAACACACACGACTGTGTTGTAAATGCAATATCAAATACAATGTAAAGGAACATTTTCTTTTGTGATTAAACTTTTGTATTGCGTTTTCAGCATTTACAAACAATATACCATTCGGAATCTTTTTATAATAACAAAAATTAAAAATGTGTAAAGAAGGGGAAAAAATAAAGTAATAATTAAGTGAAATATAAAGGGGCCTTTCGTCAATTGAAATATATTCGTGCACCTTTTCATTCACCTAAAATGAAACTGTCAAGTGAAATATGACCAAACTTTGATATGAGCAGTAACTGTATCAGGAAACTCTCAGAGCAGCGCAGTCTGGCTGTGTGTTTTTGTTGCCCTTCATGTTATCTGCACTACAGCGATAAACCCCTCTGTGTGTGAGCATGTGTGTGTGTGTGTGTGTGTGTGTGTGTGTGTGTGTGTGTGTGTGTGTGTGTGTGTGTGTGTGTGTGTGGGTGTTTGTGTGTGTGTGTGTGGATGTGTGTGTGTGGATGTGTGTGTGTGTGTGTGTGTGTGTGTGGATGTGTGTGTGTGTGTGGATGTGTGTGTGTGTGTGTGTGTGTGTGTGTGGAATGATGAAATACAAGCCAAATGTAATTATCTGTGTATGTATTTGTGGGTCCTATGTGAATGTGTATGCGCATGTATGAGTGTGTGTGAATATACTTTTGTTAGTGTGTGTGTGTGTGTGTGTGTGTGTGTGTGTGTGTGTGTGTGTGTATAATAATGTATAATAGTGTATGCTGCGTGTGAGTGTACGTGTGTAAGTATGAGCCAAATGTAATTACCTGCATATGTATTTTTGTGTGTGTGTGTGTGTGTGTGTGTGCGTGTGCGTGTGTGTGTGTGTCCACAGCCCCTCTGCGCATGCTGCACATGGAGCTGTCCAGACTCAGCGGCTTCGAGGAGATCAAGTGCACGGCTCGCCACGTCTACCCGGCGCCGCACGTCACCTGGGAAACGGACCCGCCCTCCGCCCAGCTCCTGCGGCCAATCACGCGCAAGCTGGCGGACAGGCAGACGGGGCTGTACATGGTGGAGAGCCGCCTCCGGAGGCTCATGAACCACCCGGAGATCACCTACGTCTGCAAGGTCATCTCCTCCTACGGAGTGCACAGCTGGACCGCCTCGCTGAGGGAGAGAGGTTAGTGCACGCACACACATAAACACACACAATCACCCGCCCCCCCCCCCCCCCCCCTCCCCCTTCGACCCCCACCCACCTACCCCTGATCCTAAACACCCTTATTTTGAAAATATGAAGCAGAAAGAAATGAAAATAAGGTCCAAGGTGGGCAGGCCTGGGTCGCCCTGACCCAGGCCCGCCCAAGTCTCTGGCGACTCCAGAGACTGGAGACCTGGGGTTTGGATTCCCGGCCTTCCCAGAAGTTCTCACAAGGAATGCTCAGTTGCAGGTGCAGAAATACAAGAAAACTGTTATGTATAGAATTGTAAATGCTCAATGGATTGCATTTATAAAGCGCTTTCATCCAAAGCTCTCTACAGTTCATACACCGACGGCGGTGCCAACCATACAAGGTAACAACCAACACGTCAGGAGCAGTTAGGGTTAGGTGGTGTCTTGCTCAGGGACACCTCGATTCTTAGCTAGGCAGAGCCCAGGGATCGAACCAGCAACCATCCTGTTGCCAGACAACCGCTCTTACCTCCTTAGCTACTGCCCCCCCCTAGAAAAAATGTCAATGAACAAATATTAAACCCAACAAAAGAGTCAATCAAAATAAATACATTATATTAAATATACTGATGCTGATATGATTGGAGACCCTACAATTCGCCCTACATTACACCCTACACTGTGTCAAAGAGGTGAGATTGGGTTGGAGGAGGTGGAGGAGGCGGAGTGAGCGCGAGTTTCTCAGCAAAGTCAAGGTTAAAGTCTACAAAAACAAAGTGAATTGGATGAAATCCATCCTGTAAATCACAGACTGATTCTGGGGGGGGGGGGGGAGTGTAGACTCAAGGGGGCACGCCGGTGTATTTCATGAAAACAACCTCATGCAGATGGCTTTGTGATGTATTGGTCGTGCAGAGTTGCTTTCCCACAGAATTCAAAAGAAGTTCCCAGACAGCTCCTTGGCTATGACACACACCTCCTCACCTCATCTCTCCTCCTCCTCCTCCTCCTCCACTTCCCACAGCAGAAATCAGTGGACGCGAGGGGCGGGACATCAGCATCCCTTGCCACGCCCCTCCACACCTGCGCGACCCCTTCCTCTCCTGGACCTTCACCCATGGCCAGGACCCCGCCCACATCCTCACGTACGACAGCCAATCACGACGGAGCACCGTGTCATCGCTGTGGGAAGGGCACATCGAGATGGACGCCTACAGGGTGCCCCTGGGGGACGGGTCCCTCCGGCTGACGGACCCCGTCCACGACCAGCATACGGGGGTCTACACCTGTGTCTACTCGGTTCCGTACAGGACGCACACGGAGGAGACCGAGGTCATCATCGCCCCATTTGGTACGGACCCCCCCGGGCAGGACCACGTGCACACACACACACACACACATACACACATGTATACACACACGTATACTCACACACACACACAGGACACACACACACACAGACACACACACACACGCGCATACACACACACATAAACACATACACAGACACACACACACACCTACACACACACCTACACACCTACACACACACACCTACAGACATACACACACACCTACACACCTACATACATACACACACATACACACACACACACATACACACAGACACACACCTTCACACACACAGACACACACACAGACACACACACAGACACACACAGACACACACACGCGCATACACACACACACACACACACACACACACACTCACCTACACACACACACACACACACACACAGATGAACATCCACACTATTTCAAGCACATTTCTGTGTTTCACCTGTGCACAGCTGAGCGAGTTGCTTCGTTGGCGCCGTCTCTTTGGTGGATCATCGTGGTGGTGATTACGTTGTTGATCATTGCACTCGGGGCCATGCTGACATGTCTGAAAGTGACAGGTAAAACATCTCTCTCTGTTATGCGCAGTTTCGAGCGGCCATCTTCTGTGGCCGATGTTCAGGTTCATTTTCAGGTTCAGTTTCTGGATTGTCTGTAGCAAAGCAGCGAGCTCGGGAATGTGACACAAGGCAGTATCACCCGGAATGATTCAAAGTTTATTCAGATACATAGAGCATATATACAGTTTGGGATGGGCACTACTACACACACAAGACAGACACAACAAGTCAATTTAGGAAGCAGAGATATGGCTGCACGTGGAGACGCTCCCGCCACCTGTCTCCCAGACAGCCAGCCCGAGAAGCAAGGACGCCAGGGCCTCACGTGGACATGTAACAGACAGACAGTTAACTTGTGAAGCAGGGGTACCATGGCCTCACATGCCTCACGTGGAGATGCACCCGTCCCCACCCGCCGGACAGCCAGCCCAGGAAGCAGGGACAGCACGTTCCCACGTTAGACAACAACAACACCAATGAGTGCATCTCAGAGGCCTCCCAGGGCCAACAGATAAGAGTGAAGCTAACTCGTCACGTCGGCCGAACGGCAGAGTGGAAAGTTACCGGCCCACAAGATTAATACATCCACAACTCCCAACACTCTCTCTCTTCCAAAAAAAAAGTACAAAAATGTACTGCACAGCCTTGTATAAATACGATGTTGATTGTAAAAGGCTGCGCAGGCTATGAAAGTGTGTGTGTGTGTGTGTGTGTGTGGGTGTGGGTGTATGTGTAAACAAATGCAGGATTTACTGAGCCATTTGTGATCAGCCAATGTGAAACAGCACATTTATTTCTCTCTTTCCTGTACTCAGGTTGCTTTTCAACGGCCAGAAAGCAGCCAGAGCAGCCTACAGAAATGCACTCGGTGAAAGGTGAGCTGAAGAGGTTCATACCACATCAACCAGAGGGGGACAGAAACATTGTGCCTCCTCTGACAGGGAAAAAACTGCAAAGACCTGCACAACAGGTCCAGCAGGGCAAGGCAAATTTGACCACACCCTTCAGTGACCATTCATAGTGCTTTAGTCATCCAGGTTTTGTTTGGAGGGAAATACTTTGAGTCTTGCTGGAATTTAAATGTGATGGCAGACTGTCTGTCAAACAAGGTTTTAGTTTTACATTTAGAGCTCTCTCTCTCTCTCTCTCTCTATCTCTCCAGTCTCTCCACCTGCAGAACCGAACCCGGGTGAGAGTACTCCGTTGACAGGACCAGACACAACGGACCCTCCGAGCAGAGAGACTTGAACAAACCTCAACCTCAACTCTACTTTTGGTTTTGCTTGTCTGCTTTAGAAATGTGTTGACCACTCAAAAGAACAAACAGCAAGCAACTCCTCTTGTATGTCAGACGAATGCCTCATGTGTTGTATATAGACCTTGTGAAAGCTGAGGGCAAAAATAGCTGAATAAACCATCAAGAGTGTGTCACTGTGAAAAGTGCTTCGTAGTCCAGCATATGGTTTATTGCTCGACGCATTCATTACATCACAGTGGTTCTTTACTAAATAGTTTGGGATGTGTTTACTGAAAACGTTGGCTTCTCAAAACATTGACTATTTACAAAATCAAGTGAGGATCAATGTGCTGTCCTAACTCGTTGAGCAAAATTATGGAACAAGCATAGGCCTCTAGATTCAAGTCAGATGCCGTTGCTGTGGTTTTTTTGTGTGCGTTACACCAACAGTAATGGAAATGGTTTCAGTGAATATTGATTAGTAATAGCAACACTGGATTCTATATGTAAATTGTGTCGTTTTGATGTAAAAAATTGGCTTTTGCTAAGACAATGCATCTTGTCATATTTGTACACTACTCCAAGAGTAGCACACTGAACTGAAACTCTGACTTACTCGTCGATTGCTCCACACACAATCTTGGCGTTTTGTCTTCTGGTATTTATGATGTAACTAATCAAAAAAGAAAACAAAACCAGATGTAGTGGCAGTGAGCTAACGCCACAATGTTTGCCAAAGGAAGACACGAAGGATAATAATACAAATAAAGCGAAGGAAAATGCTATGGGTCATTAGCATTAAGGGCTACCAATAATGAGTGCTAGGATTTATGGCAGCAAGTTGAAGCCATATACAATAATATATAAATATAAATATAAATATATATATATATATATATATATTTTACTCTGTGATAATTTGTGCTATACATGCATACTGTAACTGTTCTAATAATTTTGTGTTGATGTGTTTATAACGTGAATTTTTTTTAAAAATAAAGCTTTCCAAAAGTTTAAGATAATGTATATTTTATCACAAAAAACAAGCGTAACACATTCTAAACCAAATCAAACTCAAAAGTAGCTACATGAAGGACAATAAATGAATAAATATAAGTTAATTAATAATATATTATTTATTAAATTATTTATTATTTATTTATTATATTATATATATATTATTTATTCTATATAATATATTATATAATAATGTACACCTAAGTACAAATAAGAGATCAGAATAAAAAGTACATTGAAGTCAGTTTATAAAAGTGTGTTTTAAGAAGTGTGTATTAAACAATGTTCCTGATTCTGCCAGCCTTCGGAACGCCCTGCCTGAGGTCCTTCTGGCTGCAAACAGGCCCATTACATCATGTCCCGTGTGTCACTGCAGCAATGGGCAAAGTCAATAGTGAGCCTAAAGAGAATCCAGGATTGTGAGGTGATGGGATGTCATCCACTCTGCTTGGCTATTTGAAGTTCCCTTCTACAGATCGGCCAAAATCTCAATGTTACAGCGACACTGCAGGGTGGTTGGTTCATATCCCTGGGAGAGACAATATTGCCGATCCCCTGTCACGACTGCTGGGAAAGAGTGCGACAGAGGAGACTCATGAACACGGAGCAGAGGAGTACGTGAGGTTTGTCGCTATAAATGCAACTCCTAGAGCACTAACCACAAGAGAAGTGGAGGAGGCCTCTGACATTCGTCAAGAAGTACTATGCTGAGGACCCTGCTCCACAGTCAACCAACGAAACACAAATGACATGGACTGAGAATGAGGAGCAACAGAACAAACATAGCACAGAGTCCAGCACAGAGACTCACACTGAGGGGATCCCAAGCCTCTCACACCCAAGTATGAGAGACCCCACAGGCAGATCAAACTGCCTCAGAGACTAACAGACTTTATTATCAAGTAAACCAGCACTAAGAGGAAACAGCCTTTCAAGGCTAATGGTAAACAACTAGAATGTGGACTGTTTAAGAACAATGCCCAGCTATGGGAATACTGTAAGTTGTACTGTATGTAATACAGAGTTTTTGGGGTTTAATTCCAAGTAAGGGGGGGATGTCTATGCCTACTGATGACGTCATTAGGGGGAGCTGATACGTACAGTGGCAGATTTAGCAATTTGGGGGCCCAAGGCGAACTTAGCTAGGGGGCCCTTCAAATCCGTTCTTTTAACACAAAGGGACCTGTCAATACTTGCACTAAATAAAGAGTAGAATGTGAGAAATAAGTTTCAGATATAACACCAGTGTATGTCAAAATGACAAATATTTATTTTGTCTAAAAATCTCACCAGACAAGCGCTCGTGCGTGCGTGTGTGTGTGTGTGTGTGTGAGTGAATGAGTGAGAGTGAGACTGTGCGTGAAGTGTGAGTGAGATTGCAATTACAAAATTAACAATTATAATATAACAAAAGCAATTGCAAAACAATGTATGCAAACAGTCATACAACAGTAGTATACAAAGTGTTTACGAGAGGAAGGGATTGAGATGGGGATAAAGTGAGGGTTTGCAAAGATTAATTATATTGTTGTGTGTGTGTGTGTGTGTGTGTGTGTCTGAGTGATTATTTGTGTCAACCGGTGGTGACACAGTAAAAAAACGTGTTAACTTTGGTAGTGTGGCGTTCATCTCTTTAGTTTCTTCTCGCTTTTTCCTCTTATTAGACCCGCTTGGATAATTACGCTTCATTTGACCACAACTCCGACCGCACGCCTCTTTCATAAACAAACCTTCACTTCCTGGCCGCTGTCTTTCGTCTTTTCGCGGTCATGATCACTCATGGAATAGTCCATTATAACACGAAAGGGGAGGGGGGCAGATAATACGAACTTTGTTCTTGTTCTTGTTCTTGCCACCTCGAGAAAACGAACACATTTCTCTGTTCTTGCGGAGTATCAGCCTTTAGGCAGGGCGTTCAATAAAGTCTGGACGATTCAATTCGTGTATCGTGCAGTGATATCAAACAGTCATATACCCTTTTAAAGTTAAAGTGATCCCATTCAGAATGTTCCCATTCAGATTTACTAATAAGGGGATATTCATTCATTTTCTTAAGGTTTCATTATTTTCCAATTGTCCATAAGCAATATTAAAACAAGGACATGTCTGAGTACTTCTGAGTACCCCCTGCAATCTATAAAGTACCCCTAGAGATACACGTAGGCCTACCCCCATTTGAGAAACGCTGATCTAGCAGACCTCTAACATAAAATGCAAAGTGGAATAATACATAATACATTATGCAAGACGTGTTGCTAAGAGTTTGTAAGAGTGTCAGCCGTGCTCCTCCTTAAAATAACTCTGGATCACAAACTAAAAAAAAGCAATTCACATTGGGTCCTTATATTGAGTCAAGCTTACCTCCCTGGACGAGGACAACCACCATAAGAACCACAGCTGTTAGAACCAGAGCCCTGTGGACACCTGTTGCCATTCCTCTCCTCGGGCTCAGTGACATTCTCGCTACTTCGCGACTGAATTCCCAAAAAGCGACCGTCGGCCATCGGAGGGAAAGGTCGAGAGCGATATTCAGCGACACGGTGCCGTCACGTTCTATTCCCATGCATGCTGCGCAGAGCAATGCCACCGATCAGTCTGCGTTGCCGTTGCCACCTGTAGAAAAAACAGCGCAACAAACAAACGAGCAAATAACAATAAAGGTATTCATCCGGTGAACACGCCACTGTATTTGTTAACATAAATAAGAAATAATGATGAGGGTAATTGTATTATAAAAAAAATACAAAATAAAAATTCATTTTAACATAATTTAGACCATCTTTATATACAGTATACGGACCCATATAATACTGTGATACTTTTACTATGTGGTTAAATTAGGTTTGCTTGGAGTATCGAGCTTAAGAGAACATTATTTTCTTCATGTTTGTTTAAGTATTTATTTTGTAAGAGGGTGACAGGGACCCTCCAGTAGGCTATATTTTGTTTTATTGTTTTTGATACAAATTTCAGTCTATCAGCCAATTTATTTGAAGTTGTAGTTGTGTCACTAATTACATAGAAGAAATGAAATCCAATTAAAAATAAACTTTTCATTTCAGGATTTTAGCGCGGCCCCCCTCCACTTTGGGCCCTGGGTAGTCAGCCACTTTTCACCCGAGTCCTGACGCCCCTGATTGACTGCATGAACAACTGAAATACAGCCAATGGACTTTCATACATGTCATTCAAAGCAGGCTAAATGAACCACGTTGTCTGGAGGCTATAGCACAACAAAGTAGGAAATAACAACAATAAACACAATTAAAACAGTAGCGTAGGCTCCTCATTGTAAAAGCACACAAAAATCGAGGGGGGGAAGAAAGACGCACCACAGGTGACTAAATCACCTGCAACTCAACATCTCTAAGACTAAGGAGGTGGTGGATTTCAGGAAGCAACCGACCCACCCGTCAGCATCAGGGGGACTGAGGTGGACATTGGTGAGGAATACAAGTACCTGGGCGTCCACATAGACAATAAGATGGACTGGACTAAAAACACAGAGGCCCTGTATAAGAAAGGTCAGAGTCGCCTGTATTTCCTACGGAGACTCGGATCTTTCAACGTCTGCAGGACCATGCTGCAGATGTTCTATCACTCTGTGGTGACCAGCGTCATCTTCTACGCTGTTGTGTGCTGGGGCAGCAGGGTGAAGGCAGCCGACGCTAACAGACTCAATAAGCTCATCAGGAAAGCGGGTTCTGTCCTGGGAGTGGAATTGGAGTCTGTAGTAGAGGTCTCAGAGAGGAGGATGCTGGGTAAACTACTCAGTATTATGGACAACACCTCCCATCCCCTGCACGCCACACTGGAGTCATACCAGAGCACCTTCAGCCGTAGACTGAGACTACCGAGGTCCTTTCTGCCTGTGGCCATCAAACTCTATTACTCCTTCCCCCTCTGCGGGGACAGTTGAAATATAAGACAATGAACACTGAGAATAATATCATGTGCAATATTACCTTTCAACATCATGTGCTATATTATTAATATCATGTTACCTCTCAATATTACCTTACATTACCTCTCATCTACTCTCATCATCATGTGCAATATTCTTAATGTCATGTGCAATACTTCTTCTCAATATTATCCTTGCTATATTACCATGCTACATTACTTTTCATCATTATGTGCAATATTCTAAATATTCTTAATATCATGTGCAATACTACCTCTCACCATTATTATTATTATTATTATTATTATCTTTCATAATTTCTCTGATTCTCTGAGATGCAAATTGTTCGTTTGTGATCATTCTGTAAACATTTCTCCATGAGCGGTTTATTTAGTTTTCAACATTGTAATTTAATAAAAAATGGCAACTAACATGGTCTTTTCTCATGACTTTATACTGAACTAAACATGTTCACTGTATTAGTCTCTTTTGTCCCGGGTCAAATGGGTCTAGAACCGCCTCTGGATTTGTCCATTTAGTTTGCATATGGCTTGAGGCGATCTCTCCCTTGCTTGACACAACCTGTGAGCTTTATGCAAACGAGTGAGCGATCGAGGTCAACCATATACAAATGAGCGACTTCTTGTGGAACTAGTGCTTGCTACCTTGATCGTAAAAGTGTCAACCAATGAGTCACTGGAACCATCATATGACTGCATTCCCTTGCGTTTTTATTGGCTTGAGGATACAAAAAGAAAGAAATGTGTTGCAATGCCAGTCCTGACACACTTGGTTTCATATCTCCTCGAACCTTAACCGTTTTCTTTTAAAGCTTACTGAGTTCAACACTTCAGCTCTGCATGCCTATCAATGGTCGTATTTCAGTGTGAAGGGCATCTTGTTCTAAATTTAGATGCAGCTACTTTATGTAGCAACAGAGAGAGACCTTGGTGCCAAAAGTCATGATAACACCAATGGGGTTGATCGTTTGGTTGTTTTTGAATCGTGAAAAGCCTCCAGTGAGAGATAACGGCAAGACTGAATCGGTGGCATTGCTCTGCGCAGCATGCATGGGAATAGAACGTGACGGCACCGTGTCGCTGATGTGGTGTTATATCTGAAACTTATTTCTCACATTCTACTCTTTATTTAGTGCAAGTATTGACAGGTCCCTTTGTGTTAAAAGAATGGATTTGAAGGGCCCCCTAGCTAAGTTCGCCTTGGGCCCCCAAATTGCTAAATCTGCCACTGTACGTATCAGCTCCCCCTAATGACGTCATCAGTAGGCATAGACATCCCCCCCCTTTACTTGGAATTAAACCCCAAAAACTCTGTATTACATACAGTACAACTTACAGTATTCCCATAGCTGGGCATTGTTCTAAAACACACATTTTAGAAGCAGAAATACTAGAACAGTTTCAATTCTAACAGTCCACATTCTAGTTGTTTACCATTAGCCTTGAAAGGCTGTTTCCTCTTAGTGCTGGTTTACTTGATAATAAAGTCTGTTAGTCTCTGAGGCAGTTTGATCTGCCTGTGGGGTCTCTCATACTTGGGTGTGAGAGGCTTGGGATCCCCTCAGTGTGAGTCTCTGTGCTGGACTCTGTGCTATGTTTGTTCTGTTGCTCCTCATTCTCAGTCCATGTCATTTGTGTTTCGTTGGTTGACTGTGGAGCAGGGTCCTCAGCATAGTACTTCTTGACGAATGTCAGAGGCCTCCTCCACTTCTCTTGTGGTTAGTGCTCTAGGAGTTGCATTTATAGCGACAAACCTCACGTACTCCTCTGCTCCGTGTTCATGAGTCTCCTCTGTCGCACTCTTTCCCAGCAGTCGTGACAGGGGATCGGCAATATTGTCTCTCCCAGGGATATGAACCAACCACCCTGAAGTCATATGGTTGGAGCCTTAGTACCCATCGTCCAACACGGGCGCATGGTTTTGACGATTGACTGTGTATGGCTATGAAAGTGTGTGTGTGTGTGTGTGTGTGGGTGTATGTGTAAACAAATGCAGGATTTACTGAGCCATTTGTGATCAGCCAATGTGAAACAGCACATTTATTTCTCTTTCCTGTACTCAGGTTGCTTTTCAACGGCCAGAAAGCAGCCAGAGCAGCCTACAGAAATGCACTCGGTGAAAGGTGAGCTGAAGAGGTTCATACCACATCAACCAGAGGGGGACAGAAACATTGTGCCTCCTCTGACAGGGAAAAAACTGCAAAGACCTGCACAACAGGTCCAGCAGGGCAAGGCAAATTTGACCACACCCTTCAGTGACCATTCATAGTGCTTTAGTCATCCAGGTTTTGTTTGGAGGGAAAACCTTTGAGTCTTGCTGGAATTTAAATGTGATGGCAGACTGTCTGTCAAACAAGGTTTTAGTTTTACATTTAGAGCTCTCTCTCTCTCTCTCTCTCTCTCTATCTCTCCAGGCTCTCCAGTCTCTCCACCTGCAGAACCGAACCCGGGTGAGAGTACTCCGTTGACAGGACCAGACACAACGGACCCTCCGAGCAGAGAGACTTGAACAAACCTCAACCTCAACTCTACTTTTGGTTTTGCTTGTCTGCTTTAGAAATGTGTTGACGACTCAAAAGAACAAACAGCAAGCAACTCCTCTTGTATGTCAGACGAATGCCTCATGTGTTGTATATAGACCTTGTGAAAGCTGAGGGCAAAAATAGCTGAATAAACCATCAAGAGTGTGTCACTGTGAAAAGTGCTTCGTAGTCCAGCATATGGTTTATTGCTCGACGCATTCATTACATCACAGTGGTTCTTTACTAAATAGTTTGGGATGTGTTTACTGAAAACGTTGGCTTCTCAAAACATTGACTATTTACAAAATCAAGTGAGGATCAATGTGCTGTCGTAACTCGTTGAGCAAAATTATGGAACTAGCATAGGCCTCTAGATTCAAGTCAGATGCCGTTGCTGTGGTTTTTTTGTGTGCGTTACACCAACAGTAATGGAAATGGTTTCAGTGAATATTGATTAGTAATAGCAACACTGGATTCTATATGTAAATTGTGTCGTTTTGATGTAAAAAATTGGCTTTTGCTAAGACAATGCATCTTGTCATATTTGTACACTACTCCAAGAGTAGCACACTGAACTGAAACTCTGACTTACTCGTCGATTGCTCCACACACAATCTTGGCGTTTTGTCTTCTGGTATTTATGATGTAACTAATCAAAAAAGAAAACAAAACCAGATGTAGTGGTCGTGAGCTAACGCCACAATGTTTGCCAAAGGAAGACACGAAGGATAATAATACAAATAAAGCGAAGGAAAATGCTATGGGCCATTAGCATTAAGGGCTACCAATAATGAGTGCTAGGATTTATGGCAGCAAGTTGAAGCCATATACAATAATATATAAATATAAATATAAATATATATACATATATCTTTTACTCTGTGATAATTTGTGCTATACATGCATACTGTAACTGTTCTAATAATTTTGTGTTGATGTGTTTATAACGTGAATTATTTTTTTAAATAAAGCTTTACAAAAGTTTAAGATAATGTATATTTTATCACAAAAAACAAGCGTAACACATTCTAAACCAAATCAAACTCAAAGTAGCTACATGGACAATAAATGAATAAATATAAGTTAATTAATAATATATAATATATATTACTTATTAAATTATGTATTTATTATTTATTCATTATTATATTATATATATTATTTATTAGATATAATAATATATTATATAATAATAATGTACACCTAAATACAAATAAGAGATCAGAATAAAAAGTACATTGAAGTCAGTTTATAAAAGTGTGTTTTAAGAAGTGTGTATTAAACAATGTTCCTGATTCTGCCAGCCTTCGGAACGCCCTGCCTGAGGTCCTTCTGGCTGCAAACAGGCCCATTACATCATGTCCCGTGTGTCACTGCAGCAATGGGCAAAGTCAATAGTGAGCCTAAAGAGAATCCAGGATTGTGAGGTGATGGGATGTCATCCACTCTGCTTGGCTATTTGAAGTTCCCTTCTACAGATCGGCCAAAATCTCAATGTTACAGCGACACT
>PIJE02005560.1:0-18377 GCA_002895965.2 Coryphaenoides rupestris
TTTAACAAGGAGGAGACACTCCTGGGTGAGACGTGAATTTCCATTAAAACGTGTAAAACCTAACGATGAAAACATAATGCATGACTTATGAACCCCTCACCCGGGGCCCTAATCATTGTAGGATGTAGTCAAAACTCTTAACAGATATCCCAGGAAGCCACATGCCTTTGGCCTAAATAAAACATGTTTTAAAATGTGTTTTAAGTATTGATTCATGAAGGGTGATCTGTCTTGATGATATATTATTGATCTGGTGAACGTGAATTGACTTGGGGTGGCGGTAGTGGAGGGGTAATTGACCTCGTTGGCCCCTCGTTATTAAGCTCGGCTCAAAATGCAGTGTTTCAATGCGCCACCGCTATGACTACGGTATACTACGACGATTATATACGAGGTTATATTATTTTTTTTAAATATATATACTGTATATATTAGCTGAATATTGTTCCCCGGCTTCGTTCGGCCTGCAATGGGAGCGGCCGTTCTGGGGGAACCTTCGACCGAATCTCCCGTTGGCCATCCCGGTCCGTCTCTCTCTCTGACTGATGGCTCGGTTATTTTTATTTAATTTGGGGCGCGTTTATTTGTGTTGTGGGTTCCGTCGGCCCCGATTGTCAAGCAGGGGGAGCTCACCACCGGGGAGAACTCCCGGTGCTCCAGATAGTCATCGCTTCTTTGTACAGTAGATCCGTGTGTGTGTGTGTGTGTGTTGGTGTGTGTGTGTGTGTGTGTAAAGTTGTGTATAAAGTACAGTTCTGAAGTTGACGGTGATGATTTATCTCCTCAGCTGTCAGCCTGGCCCAGAGGAGCGGAACACAGGACCGGCCCAAACCAAGTACTCATACTCACTTTCTCTCCGTCTCTGTTTCTCGTTCCTCTCACCTTGCTTCTATTTCATGATTCTTAGGATAGGGATGATGTAATGACGAAGAGTGTTCGGTTCCTAGCTGAAATATTCGTCTGCATCGATGCAGTCTAACCTGCAGGCAACCTCCAGCAAAATGCCTTACAACTGACTTAATCTGAATGACTGAATGACCTAAATGAGACAGAGGGGTGGTAATAAAGCTGATTCTGATACATATACTGTATATATACAGTATATATATATATATATAGGTGTACTGTATATATACAGTATTTATATTTAGGTGTATATATATATATATAATAGTCTTCCTGTCCTTTGGTTCACAGTGTCCAAATGCTTGACCCTTCTCATCGAAATCCACCCCATTAACAACACCAAGGTGCTCAAGGCGGTCGACTGCACGGTCAGAGTTCAGGTGTGTGTGTTTATGCATCTGTATGTGTGTGTGCGTGTGTGTGTGTGTATGTGTGTGTGTGCTTGCGCTAGTGTGTGTTTTACCGCTCCTGACACACTCCCGTTTTTTAAGCGCAATAATAAACAAATTAAGTTGTCGTTAAATCTCTGCTTCATCGGATTCCTTTGCCATTTACGAGCCGCACGCCCCTCCTCCACCCCTCCCTCCTCTGCCATCGGATTCCTTTGCCATTTACGAGCCGCCTTCGGTTCAGTTGTAGCTGTAAGCTGAGCCGCTGATTTAGTTTACATTTAAATTGCGTTAGCCCCATGTTTGGGAAGCCTTTCTTTTTTAAAAGCTACTATGGATGGAAAAATTCGGTGTCTTCGCATTTATCGGACTTGGAGCCGCACAGTCCCCGCACGGTAGTAGTCTCGGCGAGAGGGCCAATGGAAGAGCACGGGGCCGTGGTGAGCGTTTGTTGAGTGCGGCCGAAAATTCCTCCCCAGTCGGGAGTCGAAGAGGCCATCCTGGTTGATCCTGCCAGTAGCATATGCTTGTCTCAAAGTGTCATCATTAGTTTTTCTTCTCTTTTTGTAACTTATTCTATTTTAGTTCCTCCACCCCGAGACGGACAGGAAGTCTGTGCTG
Organism: Coryphaenoides rupestris; assembly: GCA_002895965.2. NCBI lineage: Eukaryota > Metazoa > Chordata > Actinopteri > Gadiformes > Macrouridae > Coryphaenoides > Coryphaenoides rupestris. The sequence continues at coordinate 1,917 of PIJE02005560.1, forward strand.
GAGAGCCACCTCTTGTTGATCGCTGAAGATGGATGTGAGTCTTTCTGTCTGCCCTTCTTATAAATATATAAGATAAGATAAGATAGAACTTTATGAATCCCGAAAAAAACTAATATATATGTATAACAGATTTACAAATTTACACTACGTCTAGAGAAGTATAAAAATATCGGTAAGATAAGATATTCAGTCAGCAAAAACAATTTTGCAAGAATATAATATATAGAATATACAATATATATAGATATCGGCATCAAATAACTCCAACACAAAGGTAAAAAAGTACATTCCTCTTACTCATTTGAATTGGTAATTTTATTGTTTTTTAATCTGTTCAACAGATATAGAGCAGTTCCACATTCTGCTGAGCAAATACGAAGGCTATAGAGTGGTACGTCGCTTTTGATTCGATTTCTTTGAATCTTTTTATGCATAAACTGTTGAGAGTGAACATTGGCGCTGCCTCTGGGGATGCGTGCATTATCAGCCTAAAACCCGCTGTAGAGTGAACATTGTGTGTGTGTGTGTGTGTGTGTGTGTGTGTGTGTGTGGACCAGGTGATGCTGAACCCAGAGCTTCTGTCCAAGATGGCGGAGAGGATCGCGGAGGACGTGAGCTGGGTGCAGTGGGACAGATACGCCCAGAGACTGTACTACCTCACACACCGGGTAACACACACACACACACACACACACACACACACACACACACAGACACACACACACACACACACACACACACACACACACACCATTATTTTAGGACTGCGAACTCTGGACTTCCCTCTTAGACCAATACTTCAATCAAATTGTCACACAAAATTACATTGTGTATCCTCCACATACAGACAGAGACAGACACAGACACAGACAGACAGACAGACACAGACAGACACAGACACAGACAGACATAGACAAAGACAGACAGAGACAGACACACAGACAATTTTAAAACGTACTGATTACTGACAGTAGGTGGCGCCAAATACTTTCAAATAAAGAAATGTGATGCTTTATACAGTCGGTGAAACAAAATCAATCAAATCCCTGCTCCAGCAAAAGAAGAAAAAGTAACTTGATGACGCGACAAATGAGCATTTGCGTACACTTTAGCTCGACGTTAAGTGTTACGTAAAGGAATCCGCCGGAGGAGGACAAAGGTCAAAGGTCATGTTTGATTTGCTTTCGTATCCGCAGCATTCTGAATAAATATGCAAAATTCAACACCGGCCACTGTGGTTCAGCAATATCTGTGTTTAAGTGATGTGTGTGCGGAGGTTTGAGTGACAATTTGATTGAACTGTTGGTGGAGGCGGTGGGCGGGGAGGAGGAGGAGGAGAGATTAGAGTCAAGAATTCCTCCGATAAAATAAAAGTACAAAATAAAAAAGCACCGAGATAAAAGTCCAGCAGACAACGAGCAGGGCGCCGGGAAAAGATGGCTCAAGATACTATAAGACCGCAGGAAACTTTTGGCCAACTTCACTTCCGATAAGAACATTCATTAATCCCAGACTGGAAGTTTTGGGTGACGCAGCAGAAAGTGAAGGGCGGTCATAATTAATATTTTCTTTTGTGTCGTTTAATAATAGTTTGCAAAACTCTGGCTAAGGTCACCCTAAAATTAACGACAAGCTTTCTTCCCCGTTTTCCGGGGCCTGGATGTTTCATAATCCACGGATTATGCGCCGTGTTTGTAGACGGAGAAACTCATTATCGTCGCGTACTTCTCTCTGAAGAAATAGATTAAAAAGCCGACGACAAATACCTTTTAACGTTATTGTGTTTATCCTCCGATTGTATCCATGCAAGGCGGAAAAAAGGCGATTACTTGGAGATGTTGCAGGTTATCATCTCTCCTTTTCATCATCACACACGAAACAATTCACACACTTCGGTGTTCTGAAGCACGAGAGATTTGCTCTACAACCAGAAGGTCATTCAACTCCCGACTGCTGTGCAGACGGTGGACGGACTCATCCGGACACATTCTAATATAATACGACTGTAATGTTATATTATTATAATGCGTTCCTCCGCTTCCCCCCACAGGACAAGACCTTGCGATGTTTCCAGTTTACCCCAATCAAACTGTGAGATTGTGGTAAGCGTTTAAAAAAGAGAAATTGTGTGTGTGCGTCTGTGTGTGTGTGTGTGTGTGTGTGTGTGTGTGCGTGCACGCTCCAAATCCAAGCTTTCACCTTGCATATGACATTTTACATGACATTTACACTCGACACTAATTAGAAGATTATAAGACACAGACCGTGTCGCCGCCAACGTGACCGAACATTTAGGTGCGTTGGATTTACGCGCCCCCAGAGCGTCAGTACGGTGCCTGTGCATCGTGTGGCGTCTATCCCTACAAGCTTTATGTTGTACCGGAGCACCGACACGCATGAACGATGAAACGGATGAATGAATGAATGAATGATGAGCGACCCCCAGCATAATTAGTGTGTCTGTCCTTCAACGCCGCCTCCGTGTTGACGGCGCCGGAATAATAACCGTTGTTAACGTCACGCCGGCGACGTCTCCCGCCGTGCCGAGTTAAAGTGCAATTTCAGAACCGTAAATTATTCTGTCATCGTGACAAAATGGTCTATTTTAAAGGAGGCCTATTAGACCACCGGGGGTGAGCGTGATTAGCCGTTTCCAAGCGGGTTTCAAAAGGCCGGTTTCCTCCGTCTACCCGCGTGGGTGGACAACACTCCCACTTGTGAGGTCATAAACGGGGAGATTCTGAAACCGCTTGGAAGGGCTAATCACGCTCACACCTGGTGGCGTAATGGTGATCCTTTCAAATAAACACCATCTTTGTATTTGTAACTTGTAGGTTGTGCAATATGTAAAATGTACAATGCTCTCTCTCTCTCTCTCGATGTGTGTGTGCGTGTCTGGTGTGTATGCGTGTGTCTGGTGTGTGTGTGTGTGTGTACGTGTGTGTGTTACACAGTTGGAGCTGGTGCTAGAATTGCCTGCAGGCCCTCCGAACACAGTAAGGTAAGGTAAAGGACACACACACACACACACACACACACACAGATAACAATCTATGATTACATATTCATAACCGGTAGCTCGAGAGCGGAGGTGAGACGGTCGAGCTGAAACCGAAAGGGTTCCTGGTTCGTGATCCGTCTGTGCCCTTGAGCCTGTTTACTATTCAGCGCTTGTATTATCCCCGGGATCGAACCCGGTAACCTTTTCCGACGGGGCCACTGAAATCTCGCCACGAGCTATCCACTGTCCTTTACCCCGACTGTATAATGTAAATGTGTGCTCTGCTGTTTGGTGGTGTGTGATGTGTGTGAATGTGTGTTGAATGTGTGTTCCGTGGGGCATGTCGATGTTGAGCACTTCAAATGGCTCTTGACTTGCAAAAAAACCAACAAGCATATAAAACTTGAAACTTTTATTCATTCACGTTCGGTCCACGACTTATCTCGGTGTGATTGGGGCCTGTGTCCCGAATGATAAATTAATGTACATTAACGTTTAATTGCTTTTAAAGTGCTTCTGCTTTTATAATTAATCATCTGGCAGAAATGGCTTCATTGGCAGAAACATTTCTGAATATTTCCAAAGTATTTATTTATGTCGTGTGTGGTGTGTGTGTGTGTGTGTGTGTGTGTGTCGCGTGTGTGTGTGTGTGCGTGTGTGTGTCTCAGGTTCGTCAACTTGGGACTCGACCACTACCGCGAGGAGAAACTCGAGCGAGATCACAGTCGCATGGAAGTGTTCACAAACAGCATCGGTACGACACACACACACACACACACGCACACACACACACACACACACACACACACACAGAAACTCTAGCTTACTGAATGTACTGAAACTATACTAACTTGTATTGTGTGTTTTCTGTGCCGCCTGACGAAACAGAGAGTAAGTTGTGACACATTATAATACCTCTTTGTACAAACAACCCCAACCTGTCATCCTCTCACAATATGAAGAAATATAATAATGACTTTTTATTATGTTCCGTGTGATTGTTTATTTTCTTACATCTTCAAAATTTCAAATTGGATTCCACTCCAATATTGATTCAAGTGTGTCTGATGAATGAATATGGGGATACGGGACGCTTTCCTCACACAAACGGTTATATTTTGTAATAAAATGAAGTTGATTGTGTCGTAAATATGATCCACTCTTTCAATTAATATGCACGGTTTGCTGTTTCACTGCATCCAGGCGTCAAAAGAAAATAATAATAATAATTTAAAAAACGAAAAACAATTAGGCCTTCTGTCGGCTCCGCAAAGTCGACGTAAAAATATGAAAAGCATCACGCTCTAACCAATCAAATCAATGGGAAAAAATACGAATTATTGTCGCGTCGCGTCCACTGTTTGAGTTTGACTAACGGCCCCCCCTTGTGGTCCGGTTCCAGGGAGCATGTGTGTGTGTGTCGGCCAGCCGGTTGTGGACGGCCAGGAGTCCACTTATAGCGTCATCTTCGTCCATAAAGGTGAGTATTCACGCGTATATTTATTCAATAATTAAATCATATAAAACACGAGTAGATACAACAGTCGTGAAAGACTTGTTAGAATCTTTCTTTAACTTAAGGCTTCAGGCAGGTCACCGTAAATCTTTGCACAGATGAAATAATTGTTAGTTTTCCACAGTGCGTAGTTCAAATGAAATGCAAATGGATGCAAATACAAAATCCATCATCTAAGGTACTAAGGTATAATTTTGTATTTTCTTACTCTGTATCTTCGAGGGCCAGTGGGTATCTGTGTGTGTATCGGTTGGCACTCGTGACATCGGCGCAGTGTTTTCGCACACGTTTCTTTAATTGCTTCATTGCCAATACTTTCATTTCACACGAAGGAGATTCACGGACAACCCGATCTGAGAATCGGCCTCGTTTTGCCCGCAACCTTTTCGGCACGTGCGCGCGCAGACGGTGCTAATCCGCTCGGGTTAACGAACCGAACGACCAAACGTCGCCGATTGACTTTACAGCACATAATCGGCTAATAGGCTTTGTGATTGAACAGAACACGGACGACGACGCCGTCCTCGCACATATATTATGAACACAACATAAAAGCGCAAGATTACAATAAGAGTTAAGAGTTGCCACTAAGACGACATCTAAATCCCTTCTGACGCTACAAACGCGAGGCCGTTATCAGACAAGTAGGCCAGCCACACAATAATGCTGTGCAATATGGAGCTTATATGACGTAGCCTATATCTTAGAAATAACTCTTCAAAGTATCTTCAAAGTGTGCATATCGTTCCAAAATATCTTGTTAAGTAGGCTGTGCAAAAGCGAACACGAGCACGAGAATATATCGTCGACTATGAGCTAATGTGAAGACACAAGACACAATATTCATATTAATCGCGCAAAAATGTAAAATCGAGGGCATTTTGCAGACGCTTTTGTCCGAAGCGATTCAACGTGAAGTACGTTTGAGGAGCTGATTTCAAGCGACCCACATGGTATTATTATTATGATGATGAATACAGTAACAAGGGCTGATCTATCTGCTACCGCCTACACCCCGCGGTTACATTCGGGGTCACTAGGGGGCGATAACTCCGGTCCACGCATCTCCTAGTTATAAGCTGCTGCAGGGAGGCCAGCTGAGGTGTGTGTGTGTGTGTGTGTTGTGTGTGTGTGTGTTGTGTGTGTGTGTGGTGTTGTGTGTGTGTGTGTGTTGTGTGTGTGTGTGTGTGTTGTGTGTGTGTGTGTGTGTGCGTGTGGTCCCTGTGTGCTGTGGTCGTTGCAGGCTGCAGTAAACCTTCAGGGTGTCTCCGGAGGACGAGAGCGAGTGCAGACCCCCGCAGAGAGACACACCCCTACAGCCTCCTGTCTTCATACCCATAGGTCTGCAGCACGCACACACCACACACACATAAGCCAGCACAACATATGCATGCACTACACACACACACACACTTTTATAGCCTGTCTCTAAACCGTATGGTCTGGATCACACACACACACACACACATAAGCACACAAACATGTGCATGCACGCACGCACGACAGACCTCTACAGCCTTCACACCCATTATGTCTGCAAGCGTGCCACACACACACACACACCTATGCATGCACACGCGCACAACATATGCATGCACACACACACTCATATGGCATGCCACCACAACACACTCATATGCGATTGCACACACACACACACTCATATGCATGCACACGCATATACTGTATGCATGCACACACGCATATGCATGCACACACACATGCATACACACACACACACACACCTCTGCAGCCTCTCTTTATACCCATTGGCCTGGAAAACAAACCCACACACACACACACTTCATTCCGCACGAATGTGCTTGCGTTAAATCTTAAGGACAGTATATGCATTTAATGGGATACACACACACGCCCATTCATTCCGCCCAAACGTGCTTATCCCCGAACCTTAAGTACAGTGTATGCAGTAGTGAAGCAGTGCGCCGTATATTTAATCACACACACGCTCACGCACACGCACACGCACACACGCACACACACACACACACAGACACAGAGAGTGATGGTGCTGTTTTCCCCGTGCAGGTTACTACATCGTGGTGTACCTGGCCGGCCGATTCCTCCACTGCATCAACAGCAGACAGCCGGAGACTCTGTGCCATTCTCTCTTCCTCTCGGGTAAAGATCACACCTCCCCCTTCCTCCCTCCTCCCCCACGGAGAGAGGGAGGGAGGGAGGGAGGGAGGGGGGAGTTGAGAGAGAGTTGACTCGCAGTGAAGTGTACAGACACAGCTCGCGTTCAGCTTCATTAATTAGCAATAAAAAATAATGATATCATCATCCTATGAATGATAGAGGTAGGGTGGTGGTGGAGGAGAGGGTTGTCTGTCAACTGGAAGGTTGCTGGTTCGATCCCCGGGCTCCGCATCCTAGCTAAGTGCCGAGGTGCCCCTGAGCAAGGCACCACCTAACCCTACCTGCTCCAAGACCAGCTGGCTGGAGACTGCCTTGCTGTTAGTGTGTGAACGTGTGAATCAATGGGTAAATGTGAGGTCCTATTGCAGTTGCATTTAGATGACTCCTCCCACTCTCCCTCCCTCCCTCCCTCCCTCCCCCTCTAGGTCCGGAGGCCCAGCTGGGTCTGCCGGAGCCGTCGTCACGCATCACCGTTTTAGGCGTAGAAGAAGAAAGTAAGGAAGGCGGCGAAGGAGGAGGAAGAGGACGAGGACGAGGAGGAGGAGGAGGAGGAGAGGGAGGGGGAGGAGCTTGTGTCACCGTTCTGCTGGACCTGGCCACCGGCAACATCTACTGCGTCGACCTTAGCTCCGCCTACCTGCTGCAGATCCTGCGCGCGGACACGCCCCCTGCGACCAAACTGAGGTGAGGGAGGTTGGAGGCGGAGTCTCAAAATGTCCGCCGGTGGGTAGACTAGAAATGGCGGTAACAACAATTTCAAACGTTATGCTCAATGTACACACAAGTGTACACAAAGCGAAATAACTAATATGCAGATTTCCCATTTCGGAGCCTGATGCAAGTACAAATAAAGTAATTTATGACATTAGGATAAATAAAAAAATACCTCATATCGTGACTTTTAACAAACAATCTTTCTGACCCATGAAAGAACATTTTTATCGTATGGACCACATACTTTTTTAGTTGCTTTTATGACTTTCAGGCCTCTGCACGATTGGGCTTTGGTGTGTATCTCGGCAAATGAGCAAAACACACACACACGCACACACACATACACACACACACCCACAGCAGGAGCGGGGGATGGAAACAAGGTAGTTTCATCATTAGAGTTCATGAAGAGAAATAGTTTCATTAGGGCACCTGGTTCTGCTCTTATTATGCAGACAGAGAGAAGTCCCACGAGTAAATATCACCGTTGCCATCTCTCTCTCTCTCTCTCTCTCTCTCTCTCTCTCTCTCTCTCTCTCTCTCTCTCTCTCTCTCTCTCTCTCTCTCTCTCTCTCTCTCTCTCTCTCTCTCTCTCTCTCTCTCTCTCTCTCTCTCCTCAATCTTGTTTAAACCCGCGAGGCGCAGATGAGTCCTCCCCAAGGTCGCCGCGCGCCACACAAGCCATGCGTCTCGTTTCACTCGGTTCTTGGCGTTCCGCAACAACAACAAAAAAAACCCAAAACACGTACGAATACAAATCGTACTTTTACCTTATAAACGGGATCTCGTATTTCTCGTGCATGTTTGCGTATATTTATCCGGGTCAAGGGCGAACCCGAACCGTACCGCACCGTACCGTAACCCGGGGCGACGCGCAACAGTCAATCTATGCTCCTCCTCCTCCTCCTCCGACGTCGTAAATTAAAGGCATAATGAATAATTTAGCAGTTCGGAAGCGGCTCGCATTAAAAATGATGTCCCGACACGCGGTAGACGGTAGCACAGCAGGCGTTGTGGCGGCGAGGCGGCGGGGGGGCGGGGGGAGTTCATCGGATGTTAAGAGGAATCGAACCCGGTACCTCTTGGCTACCACACCGTCCCCTGCCGCTCGATGTGTGAGTGCGTACTTGGAGTTTACACAACCCACAAGTCTTTATGCATACGTGTGTGTGTGTGTGTGTGTGTGTGTGTGGGTGTGTAGCAGCAGCAGCAGCCTGAGCCCGCCCCTCAGCGTGGGCCCCAGAGGCGAGCCCCGGCCGAGGGCCCCCAACAGGCCCGAGTGCCAGCGGTTGGCGGCCCTCCACTGCCTGCTGGTGTACCTGGGAACCGACCCAACGCTGGAAGTCAAGGTGAGGGGGGAGGGAGGGAGAGAGGGGAGGTGAGGGAGAGAGGGGAGGAGAGGGAGAGAGGGGAGGTGAGGGAGAGGGAGAGAGGGGAGGTGAGGAAGAGGGAGAGGGAGAGGGAGAGAAGAGGTGAGGGGGAGAGGGGAGGTGAGGGAGAGGGAGAGAGGGGAGGTGAGGGGGAGAGGGGAGGTGAGGGAGGGGGGAGAGGGGAGGTGAGGGAGGGGGAGAGAGGGGAGGTGAGAGGGAGAGAGGGGAGGTGAGGAAGAGGGAGAGAGGGGAGAGGGAGAGAGGGGAGGTGAGGGGGAGAGGGGAGGTCAGGGAGAGAGGGGAGGTGAGAGAGAGGGGGAGGTGAGGGAGAGGGAGAGAGGGGAGGTGAGGGAGGGGGAGAGGGGAGGTGAGGGTGAGGGAGAGGGGAGGTGAGGGTGAGGGAGAGGGAGAGGGAGAGAGGGGAGGTGAGGGAGAGGGAGAGAGGGGAGAGGGAGAGAGGGGAGGAGAGGGTGAGGGAGAGGGAGAGAGGGGAGGTGAGGGAGAGGGAGGGAGAGAGGGGAGGTGAGGGAGAGGGAGAGAGGGGAGGTGAGGGAGAGAGGGGAGGTGAGGGAGAGGGAGAGAGGGGAGGTGAGGGAGAGGGAGAGAGGAGGTGAGGGAGAGAGGGGAGGTGAGGGAGAGGGAGGTGAGGGAGGGAGAGAGGGGAGGTGAGGGAGAGGGAGAGAGGGGAGGTGAGGGAGAGAGGGGAGGTGAGGGAGAGGAGGGAGAGGGGAGGGAGACATTTTGGGGAGGAGGGGGGCGAGAGGGGGGAGTTGAGAAGAGGGAGAAAGGGGGGAGACGGGAAAAGACGAGAAGAAAGAAAAGGAAGGGAGTCGGGGAGTGGCGAGAGGGGGAGGAGGAGAAGACGGAGAGTAGAGAGAGATGGGGAGAGGGGAGGAGAGGGGGAGACGGAGAGACGATGGGGTTGTAAGGAGGAGAGGAGAAGGGAGGGAGGGAGGGAGGGAGGGAGGGAAGAGGAGGTAAGGAGTTGGAGAAGTTAAGAGGAGATGGAGATGGAGATGGAGAGGAGAGAGGAGAGGACAGACAGCCTGATTGTAGTCAAATTGATCTTCCCAGTCGAACAGGAACACAGTCACTGTCTCCATGTGTGTGTGTGTGTGCGTGCGCGTGTGTGCGTGTGTGTGTGTATGTGTGTGCGTGTGTGTGTGTGCATGTGTGTGTGTGTGTGTGTGCGCATGCTCCGCGCAGATCATCGATTGGCTGTGTGACAACGTGATGCCGCTGGAGTCCTTCGACCAGATCCAGGAGTTCATCCTAGGTGAGCCGCCCCAAGCCCGGCCACGGAAGGTTCTGGAGCAAACAAATCAATGATTTACCTCCCCCTCTCTCCCCCTCTCTCCCTCCCTTCCTCTCTCCCCACCTGCTCGTGTGTATATTCAATTAATCATAAACGTGAATTTCTGATTTCCAGGGGACGTCATTACAACCGCTTTCGTCTGCGGTCACTGATTATTTTCCCCTTCAACATTTGTCAATTTAATTCGGCGTTTTTGGGTAATCGGTTTTCCGTGTCTCTCTCTCTCTCTCTCCCCCTCTCTGTCTCTCTGTGTCTCTCGGCCTCTCTCTCTCGCCCAGCCTCTCTGTACAGGATTAGCTATGGGAAGTCGCTTTGTCTCGACAAAGTCTTGCCTTTTTCATCTGTTTTCGACAAGAAGGTAATGAACACACACACACACACACACACGTACGTACACACACTCCGTCTGTGACTTTGATTTTGTAATTACATTTCCTTTATTCGCCCCACAAGACGGCAGAAGTAATATCGGCAGGCGTTGTCGCGGTGACAGTCCAGACACAACAACCCTGACAAACACATCGGGGTTTGAGTTGAAACGCCGCGATTCCATTAAGTTGAGCAGTGGCTACCGTCGCAGGTTCACATCCCCGGCACCCGGCACCCGGCCCCCCGGAGCTGCTGGGTTCAGGGTCCTGCAAGTCCACGTCCGCACTCAGTGACAGAGATCTGAATTCACTTCAGTCACTCAAGTCAATAAAGGTGGACGGAATCAAAACGAATAGACGGGTACACGACATACTTCACCCCGTGAGATGAGATAAAACTGTATTGATCCCGAGGGAAATTCCTGGATACTATACTGCTGATACTACAGCCGACCGTATACACGGAGCACAGTGCTAATACCGAAACATTTACTTTGACTACAGTAGTTTGTTTAGAGTACTTTGTAGTACAAAGTTTATACGCGGGCACAACACACGGTAATTCACTCCGACCACAGACTCGATATCTTGGGTACATCGTTAATATCGCGCAATAAATCATTCCTTATTTTAAAAGGTACGGATCGATTTGCAATGTATTTGTGTTTGTTTTTGTTTTTTTTGGCTGGGAGCTTTCACTGCAAACAGCCGAGTTTATTTTTATTATTCTGTTTATTTCCATATTGTTTTATTGTATTGCGACGCAACCTGGCACAAGAATTTCCTTCAGGATTAATAAAGTTCGATCTTATCTTAAATTATCTTATCGTCCCTAGGAGGGTGAGGGGGGTGAGGGGAGAGGGGTGGGTTAACCAATCACAGCCCACCACGCTCACCTCTCGTCAGCCAATCACAGCCCACGCTCACCTTTCCTCTGAACACCGGCTCCGTGTGCATCTCAGACGTACAGGAAATGCCGGGCACGTCGCGCAACGACGCCGCCACTTCCTGTCACACACACACACACACACAGACACACACAGACACACACAGACAGACACACACACACTCATAGGGTATATCTACTATATAAGACTTGTTTATTTTGTACGGCAATTATCGCATATTCTTACATAAGAATGTGTATCCTCAACTATTTTCAATTCTTATTCCTGCCCTGTACTTGCTGCTGGGACACACACACACACACACACACACACACACACACACACACACACACACACACACACACACACACACACACACACACACACACACACACACACACACACACACACACACACACACACACACACACACACACACACACACACACACACACACACACACACACACACACACACACACACACACACACACACACACACACACACACACACACACACACACACACACACACACACACACACACAGAGAGAGACACACACACACGCCCAGGTGACAGCCTCTAATGGAACAGGACAGTTTATCGATCGCTCTCTCTCTCTCTCTGGGAACTGTCTCTCCCCGTCCTCGCCGTCTCCTGGTGTCTGGCCAGATGAAGGCGGGGGGTGAGACGCGCGCACACACCTGGTTCGCCGACAGGAAGGATAGCACGCCACCCCCCCCCCCCGCCCGCAAGCGTGGTGGGCTGTGATTGGTTAACCCCCGGGAGCGCGGTATTATGCTCTACACATTTTGATTGGTGGTCCTTTATTACAGTAGAGAAACTATTTGAATGTTTTAGTCGAAAGTAGTGAAATTGTTTGCTTGCGGGAAATTTCTGTGAGGATCTAACCTTTTAATGTCAGTGAGTGTGTGTGTCTCATTTTCTATATGTGTGTGTGTGTGTGTGTGCTTGTCTCTGTGATTATTTGTGTGTGTGTGATGTGTGCGTGTGTGTGTGTGTGATTATCAGTGTTTGTGTGTTTAATTATCTGTGTGTGTGTGTGTCATTGTCTATATCTGTGTGTGTGCACGTGCGTATCTTTTCTGTGTATGTGTGTGTGTGATGATGTGTGCATGTGTGTGTGTGATTATCGGTGTTTGTGTGTTTAATTATCTGTGTGTGTGTGTGTGTCATTGTCTCTGATTATCTGTGTGTGTGTGATGTGTGCGTGTGTGTGTGTGATTATCGGTGTTAGTGTGTTTAATTATCTCTGTGTGTGTGTGTGTCATTGTCTATATCTGTGTGTGTGCACGTGCGTGTGCGTATCTTTATCTGCGTGTGTGAGACTATCTGTGTGTGTGTGTGTCATTGTCTGTGTGTGTGTGTGTGTGTGCATGTGTGTGTGTGATTGTGTGTGTGTGTGTGTGTCTTGTCTGTGTGTGTGTGTGTGTGATTTTGTGCGTGTGTGTGTGTGTGTGTGTGTGTAATTCTACGCGTGTGTGTGTGTGTGTCAGGCCCGGGCGGTTCAGGGCTTCTGGTCGGAGCTCCAGTGGAACACGGAGAAGATGAAGTACCTGGAGGCCGTGCCCCACCCCCGCTACCGCACCACGCTGCAGCGGGAGCCCTGGGACCACGTGGTGGGCCGGGTGTCTGTCTGTATCTGTGTGTGTGTGTGTGTGTGTGGCCTAGCTTCTAAAAGCCATGAACAATAGTGCCGTATATATTAAACTACTAGTTGATGGTAAATGAAGCAGAAAATGTTCTCAATATGACCCACCTGGGATTAATAAAGTTCTGAATATATCAGTGGAAAGAGTATAGAGAGCCTAAGCCACACCCCTTCTGCTGTCTCTCATGGTAGAGCAGAAAGTATAGACCACGCCCCTTTGGCTGTCCCCCCATGGGACCTTATAGAGAGCCTAAGCCATGCCCCCTCCGCTGTCCCCCATGAGTATATAGATCCTAAGCCACGCCCCTTCCGCTGTATCCCATGGCAGAGTAGAGATTAAGCGACGCCCCTTCTGCTGTCTCTCATAGGACCTTATAGAGCCTAAGCCACGCCCCCTCCACTGTCACCCATGGGAGTCGAGAGTATAGGCCACGCCCCTTCGGCTGTCCCCAATGGGACCTTATAGAAGGCCTAAGCCACGCCCCTTCCGCTGTCTCCCATGTGACTGTATATAGAGACTTAGCCACGCCCCTTCCACTGTCAACCATGGGAGAGTACAGAGCCTAAGCCACGCCCCTTCCACTGTCTCCCATGTGACTGTATATAGAGACTTAGCCACGCCCCTTCCACTGTCAACCATGGGAGAGTACAGAGAGCCTAAGCCACGCCCCTTCCACTGTCTCCCATGTGACTGTATATAGAGACTAAGCCCCGCCCCTTCCACTGTCTCCCATGTGACTGTATATAGAGACTAAGCCCCGCCCCTTCCACTGTCTCCCATGTGACTGTATATAGAGACTAAGCCCCGCCCCTTCCACTGTCTCCCATGTGACTGTATATAGAGACTAAGCCCCGCCCCTTCCACTGTCTCCCATGTGACTGTATATAGAGACTAAGCGGAGATGGAGAGAGCGAAATAATTTTGTTATTCTGTTTATATTTTGCTATGAATTACACACGTTTGAATTTAAAACGTCATTTTGCAAGTCTAGAATGTCTCAGTTTGATGAATATTTTTTTCCCGAAATAAATTCCGAAGGGGCGCATCGGAAGAGGCGGGGCTTAGGCTCTCTATATAAAGCGTGCCGCTCGAAAAAGTGGCCTTTAAATTGCGTGACAGATGTGTGTGTGTGTGTGTGTGTGTGTGTAGCCTAGGGTCTCACACACACGCACACACACACACACACACAGACACACACACACATGCAGATGTTTAACTTGACCTTAAGCCACACTCTCGAAAATAAAAACACGTCTTCTCCAGACGCTCACGAGATACGATCGCACATTCGTATGGAAGTAACCAAACAAAACAGGTGGGGAGGAAGTGATGCTGATTAGATTTGGACGCAGCGAATACACAGAATATCTCTTTTTGAATAATATGATCACAATATGAGCCAACAACTCAACGATCTGACTTCTCGGTGACTCTACACATGAGACGGCCATATGTGGCTTTTGTGGCCATATGTGGCTTTTTTTCATAGGTCTTTGATAGCATCGCATTACTTTGATTGCGATAAATAGCACATATTTATCGATCGATCAACTATATCTGCATATCTTTCACGTTGCATTTGACTTTTGAATAGAATCTGACGGCAGCAGCGTGTTGAAATCGTTCGACGGCGTATTACTTTCACAACGGCGTCCCGTCGCTTAACTTTGACAGCGTCGCGTTATCTTTTAATGGCGTCGCTTTAACTTCGATCGGGGGCTCGATTACTCCGCTTTGATCGCGTCGGACGACGGCTGTGGTCGAGCGTATGTCGCCGTAGCTGTCGGCGGCCGCTACGTCGGCAGCTCGATAGCGTAGCGTAGCGTCGCTTTAATAGCATCTGATGGCGCGTGTGTGTGTTTGCGTGCGCCCGCGGCTAGTTGGAAACGTATTGTTATTGTCTCAGATATAAGCTGATGCTGCAGAGCTGTTGACGTGGTGCACATTTCTCTGCAGTCGCCGTTGTTGGTTTTATGTTGTTGTTGTTGTTGTTGTTGTTGTTGTTGTTGATGTTGTTGTGTTTGCGTTGCAGAGGGCAGAAGAGAGGACGCTGTCTAGACACCCCAAACATCTGGAGCAAAACGCCAAAAAGTGTGTGCTAGGATCTGCCACTCTGGGTCCATGTTGAGGCTACATCTCTCTCTCTCTCTCTCTCTCTCTCCATCTCTCTGTCTCTCTCTCACCCTCTGCGTCTCTCTTTATCTTTCTCTTCACCTCTCTATCTATCTCTTCATCTCTCTCTTTCAGTCTTTCTCTTTCTCTCTCTCTCTCTCTGTGTCTTTCTCTCCATCCCTCTGTCTCTGTCTCTCTCTCACCCTCTGTGTCTCTCTTTATCTTTCTCTGCATCCCTCTCTCTCTCTATCTATCTCATCTCTCTCTTTCTCTCTCACCCTCTGTCTCTCTCTCTCATCGCTCTCTCTCCATCTCACCATCTCACCATCTCTCTGTCTCTCTCTCTCTCCATCTCTCTGTCTCTCTCTCTCTCCATCTCACCATCTCTCCATCTCTCTCTCTCTCCATCTCTCCATCTCTCTGTCTCTCCATCTCTCCATCTCTCCGTCCCTCCCATATCCCGTGAGGATGAAACCACTTGGCTAAGCCTGGAGCTAGCTGGGCTAGCAGCCCGTTCTGCGATGGTATCCATGCTGTTTGTTTCAGTCCATCCACTTCACAGCCTGCTGTCTCTTCTGATGGAAGCTTGTGAAAAAACACTGGAAATTACACCACGAGGACACTGGCTGGCTCCAGGCTGACTTTAAGCTGACTTTAAGCTGGTTTAAAGCTGACTTTAAATCGGCTGTAAGCTGGTTTAAAGCCGGCTTCAAGCTGTTTGCAAGCTGTTTCTCTGACAAATGTATTTTATTTCCTTTTTCTTAGAGTTCTATCAATGGTGGACACCTGGAGTCTTGGTGAGATACTGTATTACATTACATACGCACACACACACACACACACATACACACAAGCACACGCACACATATACAGTACACACACACACACATACACACACAGACACACACATACACACACAGGCACACACACACACAGGTGTAGTCGTACACACATAAGTGCGTACACACACATACAGTACACACACACACACACACACACACACATACAGTATATACAGACACAGGCGCACACACACACACACACATATACAGTACACACACACAGGCACGCACACACACAGACACGCACACACACAGGTGTAGTCTTACACACATAAGTGCGTACACACACAAACACACACACATACAGTAAATCACATCTTAAATAGAAGCTGAGAGTGCACACGTGTCTGCCTGTGTGTGTGCGGTGCACACACGTGTGTGTGTGGTGCACGCAAGAGAGTGCATGTGTTCCCTCTTCACGGGGTCACATTCCTCCAACCCACTGAAGGATTCCCGCAGAACAGAACCAGACCAGTAATTCATCACAAGAACCAGAGGGGGGGG
>PIJE02005561.1:5000-7500 GCA_002895965.2 Coryphaenoides rupestris
TGAAACCAGAGCCCCGGACCTGGGGAGAGTTTGTTTGCGCTCCCCTGGTGCTCCTGGAGCGCCCGTCAGTGGGGACCTGGGCACAACGGAAGACGCCAGCGTGTGTGTGTCTCTGTTTGTGTGGGGGGGGGGGGGAAGAAAGAGAGCGAGCGAGAGAGAGGGGGGGGGGAGGGAGGGGGGGGAGGGGAGAGAGAGAGGAGGGAGGGGGAGGAGAGAGGGAAGGGAGGGGGGAGGGAGGGGGGGGGGAGGGAGAGAGGGAGGGAGGGGGCGAGGGAGAGAGGGAGGGGGGGGGGAGGGGGAGGGAGAGAGAGAGAGAGGGAAGGGGGAGGGAGGGGGGGGGGAGGGGGGAGGGGGAGGGGAGGGAGGGAGAGAGAGGGGGGGGGGGGGGGGAGAGGGAGGGGGGGAGGGGGGGGGAGGGAGGGGGGGGGGGGGGGGGAGAGGAGAGGGGAGGGGGGAGGGGGGGGGGGGGGAGGGGGGGGGGGGAGAGAGGGAGGGGGAGGAGAGAAGGGAGAGAGAGAGGGGAGGGGGGAGGGGGGAGAGAGCACAGAGAGAGGGGGAGAGAGAGAGGGAGGAGGGAGGGCAGACGTCGGCACAAGCAAGGCACACACACACACACACACACACACACACACACACACACACACACACACACACACACACACACACACACACACACACACACGCACACACACACACACAGACACACGAGCACACACACATGCCATCAAAGTATTCTCGATGTGCCGACGGGAGAGAACACACACACACACACACACACACACACACACACACACACACACACACAAGCGCGGACGAGGGAAGGGAGGGAGGGAGGAGAGGGAGAAGGAGGGGGGAGGGAGGGGGGGAGAGAGGGAGGGGGGGGAGGGGGGGGGGGGGGGGGGGGGGGGGGGGGGGAGGGGGGGGGGGGGGGGGGGGGTCCAGCGGGGGAGCAGGGGGCCGCCGCCGCTAGAGTGCGCAGCACGCACCACACCGCACACACACACGCAACACACACACACACACACACACACACACACACACACACACACACACACACACACACACACCCACACACACACACACACACACACACACACACACACACACACACACACACACCGGGGGGAGGGGAGGGTGGAGGCGGAGAAGACAGGACCGAGCTCCGCGAAGCAGGGCGGGGGGAGGACGGACGGACCGGGGGCCAGAGGGCAAGAGGGCGGCCCCCCGCCCCCCCAACCGGGGCGGGCGGGGATGGGGGGGGGGACAGAGGGGGGCGGGGGGGGGGGGACGCGACGAGACACGGGGGACGCGAGCCGAAAAGAGGACGGGGCGGAAAATGCGGAGCCGACCAAAGAGGGAGCGGCGGGAGGCCAGGAGGGCGGGACGGGGCAGAGAGGCCAGAAGGGACCAGCAGGCCAGGGCGCAGGGCGGGCAGCACCGGGCCAGGCTGGGAAAGGCGGAGCGAAAAAGCGAAGGAAAGCAAAAAACAAAGGGAAAACCACAGGAAGGCAGGAGGGCACAGGAAGGAGAACACGACGGAACGCGGCGGCAAGGGGGACCGGGGGGGCGCACGGGACGGAACGGAAAAGGCCGGGGGACGGGACGACGGAGGAATAGGAAGGGAGCAAGCCGCCATCGAAACCCGGGGGAAGACGAGGGGGGGGGTGGACGCTGCCTCAGGACGGGGGTGGGGGGGGGGGGGACCGGGGGGGGGGGGGGGGGGGGGGGGGGGGGGGGGGTTGGGGGGGGTGCGATTACCACAGAAACGAGCGGCCTGTACGATGCTCTGCTCATTACCGGGGGGGGGGGGGGGGGGGGAGGGGGGGGGGGGGGGGGGGGGGGGGGGGGGGGGGGGGTAGTGGGGGTGGTGGTGTTGGTGGAGGAGGATGGAGGGGGAGGCCTCACCTCGGGTGGTGGAGGAGGAGGCGGTGGGGGGTGTCATCGTCCGTCTACGGGAGGGGAAAGGCACGGAGAAATTATGCTTGCCGCGAAAGGAACGCCGAAAGGAACGGACGTGTGCCGACGGGGACGAAAAGGCGCAGAAAGCCGCCCCCGGCCCCCGGCCCCGCCCCCCGCCCCGGACACGGGAGAGAGAGAGGGAGGGGGAGGGGGGGAGGGAGAGGGAGGGGGGGGGGGGGGGGGGGGGGGGGGGGGGGGGAGGGGGGGGGGGGGGGGGAGAAGGAGGGGGGGGGGGGGGGGGGGGCGGGGGGGGGGGGGGGAGAAGGAGGAGTGAGGAGGGGGCAGGCGTGCTCTGGGTCAGGGGAGGCGTGGGGTCAGAGGGGGGGGGGGAGAGAGGGGGGAGGGGGGGGAGGGAGGGAGGGGAAGGGGAGAGGGAGGAGGGGGGGGGGGAGGGGAGGAGGGAGGAGAGAGGGGGGGGGGGGGGGGGTGGAGAGAGAGGGGGGGGGGGGGGGGGAAGCGAGGCGGGGGGGGGGGGGCGCGGAGGAGGGGGGGGGGGGAAGGGGGGGGGCGGGGGGGCAGGCGGGACACGGGGGAGGGGGGA
>PIJE02005563.1:0-7500 GCA_002895965.2 Coryphaenoides rupestris
AGGGAGGGCGAGGGGGAGGGAGGGAGGGAGGCAAGGATGGAGGGAGGAAGGGAGGCAGCGAGGGAGGGGGGGGGGGAGGGAGGGAGGGAAGGAAGGGAGGGAGGAGGAGGGAGGAGGGAGGAGAGGGAGGAGGGAGGGAGGGAGGAAGAGGAGGGAGGGGAGGGAGGAGGGAGGAGGGAGAGGAGGGAGGAGGAGGAGGAGAGGAGGGGGAGGGGAGGGGGAGGAGGGAGGGAGAGAGGAGGGAGGGAGAGGGAGAGGAGGGAGGGAGGAGGAGAGAGGAGGAGGAGAGAGGGTGGGGAGAGAGAGGGAGGGAGGAGAGAGGTGGAGGGAGAGGGGAGGAGAGGGAGGGTGAGGAAGAGGGTGTGAGAGAGAGGGAGGAGGAAGGAGGAGGGAGGGAGGAGAGGAGGGAGAGGGAGGGAGGAGAGAGGGAGAGGGAAGAGGGAGGGAGGAGGAGTGGTCGCCCTCCCTTCCTCCCTTCCTCCCTCCCTCCCTCCCTCCCTCCCTCCCTCATTCCTTCCCTCTCTCTCTCCCTCCCTCCACCGATCAGCGACCTGTCGAGTAACAGGATCCGACAGTTGCCCCCGGACACCTTTAAGAGTCAGTCCAGGACTCTACTGAAACTGTGAGTAAGTGATGGCCGGGGGGGGAGGGTGGGGGCGGGGGGGGGCGGGGGGTGAACCATTATGTGGGGGATTTCATGATGTACACCTGAGACGCGGTTACACGTCGCCATGGTGTCGAGGATAAGCCGTCAGGGTTCGAGGCGTTGAGGAAGAACTCAGGGCCTTGGGTTGAGGCTTAGTGATGACGCAGTCTGGCTCTCTCTGTCTGTCTCTACTAAGGAATCACGACTTGATGCGATGGCGGCGCCGCTGAGCGCTGCTGAGGATTATTTGTCTGACAATGAATGACATGTTTTAGGAAGGCAGGTGTGTGCATATTGAAAGTGATTTGCTTCTTCTACCTCAAATACAACATTTATACAACGTTGTACTGTTATGAGAATAAGTCATATCGTGCTAAAAGTTAGTTTGAAAGTTATTACACATGTTTAACGTGTAAGTAAACCCCCTTTTTCAGCTGAAATTCACAACACGATGAGATTACATAAGAGAGACAGAACAGACACGTGACAAACCAAAAAGTTTCAAACAATCGTATTGATTTAACAGAGAAAGCAATCGTTCTCTGTGGCTCACCCCAATGTTTTGTAAGAAGTGAGGTTTGCTTCCAGGCTTGTTTTCCGTCAGAAACCACTCGTGTTTTGTACACACACTCGGCGGCTTGGATTTCACTCGGGCGTCGGGTTGCTTATCCCTCTTGCTTGTTCACAGAAATATTTCCCACAATCCCCTTCTCCGCATTCATCCAGACCTCTTCAGCCACCTGACCCATCTGCAGTCTCTGTGAGTATACGTGCGCGCGTTGGACGTGCACGTACACACACACACACGCACACACACACACACACACACACACACACACACACACACACACACACACACATGAACATGTAATCACACACACAACATATCTCTTTCATGAATGTTGTGTGTCGTTTGATTTAAGAGCGCTGGAAGGTGTTGAGATTCCCGATGTTCAGACCAACATGTTCCTGCCGATGGGAAACCTCTCTCACATGTAGGTATCCCAGTACTCATGTTCTTACCGTCACCAACCATGTACCATGTGACCCAATACCACCACTTGTTTACCTGACAAGATCTGCTACCGCCGCCTTCGTTGACTGTCAACTTTAGACATCCGCTTGATTATTGCAATAACCATATTTTCCATGTGTCATAATGTTCAAGACATCTATTTGAAATAGGTGAAAGCTTTCAGTTTGTGAAAAATAAAATGACGATGCCCAAACTATTACAGCAAACAAAAACCACTCTTACTCCCGGCCTTTTTCTCAGTGCAGAATGGTAAATGGTAAATGGATTGCATTTATATATCGCTTTTATCCAAAGTGCTTTACAGTATTGCCTCACATTCACCCATTCATACACCGACGGCGGTGCCAACCATGCAAGGTAACAACCAACACGTCAGGAGCAGGTAGGGTTAGGTGGCGTCTTGCTCAGGGACACCACGACACTTAGCTAGGAGGAGCCCGGGGATCGAACCAGCAACCTTCCAGTTGGCAGACAACCGCTCTACCTCCTGAGCTACTGCCGCCTCAGAAGCGTCACGCCGGCGTGTTTCTGCCAGAAAGAGACGCTCTGTGGACGCCGGGCCCTTTAATGTTCCGCCGCCACCTCCCACATCATTAAGGGTGTTCTGGAAACCGCGCAGACGGAAATAGATTGAGACAAGCATCGCATCAGACAAGATTAGTCATGCGTTGCGCGCGTTACTATTAGCTGTCGATAGCTTCCAGACCGAGCTCTTACCAGACAATCAACTCAACACTAATAAGTTTCTTCGGTGTCGGACCTCTGGATGTTTATGTGGTTAAAGCACAAAGTTTGCAATTCAATTGAGCAATTTAGTGAGAACAAAACAGAACAAAACATTATTGCGGTTCAGTTAAGCGTAAAATGCACAAAGTGATTTGGGTCAGGCATTAAATTATTTTGATTGTAGTTATTTTATTGTTCTCTCGGCATATTCCGGCAAACTTGCCAACAGACTCGATCGGGACAGATTTGTATACTGTTGGGTCTAACTCATTTTAATATGATTGTGTTATTTTTGTCAACATTCCTCTGCTGTCTTGCTGACCAGTGGTGGGAAAATACTCAAATTTTTTATTTAAGTAAAAGTAGTCAAGCCACACTGTAGAAATACTCAGTTACGAGTAAAAGTCCTGCATTGAAAATGTTACATGTTAAATGTAAGGTTGGGGGTTAGGAAAATGACATGAAATTCATTGCTTTAATGTTGCAGCTGATAAATGTTGAAGCTCTTATCATTTCTTTATTGATTATTTTGTGTATTGTTAGTCTGAATCAGCAAAGTAACTCGTAACTAAAGCTGTCAGATAAATGTAGTGGAGTAAAAAGTACAATATTTGCAATATTTGCCTTGCTGTAGTGGAGTAGAAGTATAAAGTAGCTGAAAATCAAAATGCATAAAGTACAAGTACCTCAAATGTGTGGTTAGGGTTTGTACTTAAGTACAGTATTTGAGTAAATGTACTTGGTTCTATTACTTTCCACCACTGCTTGCGAACCACACATTTTTTCCCTGCTACATTTATTCTCTCTCTCTCTCTCTCTCTCTCTCTCTCTCTCTCTCTCTCTCTCTCTCTCTCTCTGTCTCTGTCTCTGTCTCTCTCTCTCTCTCTGTCTCTCTCTCTCCTCCCCAAGCTACTTCAAGACATTCCAGTACTGCTCGTACGCGCCGCACGTCCGCTCCTGCAAGCCCAACACGGACGGCATCTCCTCCATCGAGGACCTGCTGACCAACCTGGTGCTGCGCGTGTCCGTGTGGGTCATGGCCTTCATCACCTGCTTCGGCAACCTCTTCGTCATCGGCATGAGGTCGCTGATACGGGCGGAGAACACGCTGCACGCCGCCTGCATCAAAGTGCTGTGCTGTGAGTTTCACCCACAACCTCGTACCAGTAGATACTTCACCTTGTGTGTGTGTGTGTGTGTGTGTGTGTGTGTGCATTAGGGCTCAAGATTCGAGATTCAAGAACTTTAATGGTCACATACAGGATATACAGTGAAATTAAAAACTGACGATGCCCAGTGGAATGTGCAACAGAACAAATACAAATAACCAGAGAATCAAATATCCACACTATTTACAATCTTTACAGCACAAGGAGCTGTTTTGTTTTTTTTATTCAAATTTTCCAGATTTCCAGATTTTTGAATATAAAATAATACAAATAAAAGTAGTATGGAGCAATATGACTTCAAATCAATATCACGATTATTTCAGAATTATTCCTCCATTACCACTGATGAACGATTATTTATTTTATATGCTTTTTATTTATTTGACGCTGCCCTCTCAGTTCTCTGTAGCGTGATGTAAATATGCTGAACGGTTAAAGCTGGGATCTTTTTTCGAACGAAGGATTGCGTGTCGTTGTTGATTTATGCCTATTTATTGAACAGTTTAGAATGAACCAAATTATCCTTTAATTTAATCGAATTTAATTTAATTTCCCCAGCCCTTGTTTGTCCTCCCCACTCTTAGGTCAGACGATTCCTGCGACTCTTCAACTTGTGTCTGCTTCCACACATGTTGTTTTAAAGCACCGCTATTATTCCACCAGCTGTAAGCGTGATCAGCCGTTACAAACCGTTTCAAAATTGTCATGTGACTATAATTGTCATTGTGGCACAGTGACATCACAAGTGGGAGTTTCCACCTCGATGTGTGCTGACTAGCTCAATCTATCAGTTGGTACGGTCCACTGGGTAGGCTGTAGGCTGACGTAGTCATCGTGGTCACTGGTCATCGTCACATGACCATTGTGAAACGACTTGCGACTTACCCCATCATACACCTGGTGGTATGATGGGTTTGTTAACTTCAATCAACATCACAGCACACTAAGTGATTAATCTTAGGTAGCGCATGGATCACGATGACATTTTTCCTTCCCCTTTTTTCAATCAAAAATCTAATATATACTGTATATAGCTGCTAAGTCAGTAATCTCCCACGACCCCAGATGATCCCAAGGCTGAGAAAAGCCTTGAGTAAGTTTAGACCCAAATGCAACATGAGCTACACGAGGCAGGCGGTGAGTTTAAACCGTGTTTTTCTTCTACAGGTAACGAGAGAGCATAGAGTACTAGAACGTCCAAACATGAACGTGGCCAGATTGGCATCTGGGTGGTACGCAGGCTGCGAGACGCTGGCAGCGCTTGGTTCAGTCTTGAGTTCACAGGCGTGCTTCCCTTTAGTCTTGCCAGTCCCGGGGTTCACCGAGAACAGGATCGGATTGCAGTAGAATGCGGCCCAACACCTCTCAGCAGTACTGTTTACTACTGCTGTGTGTGTGTGTGTGTGTGTGTGTGTGTCTGTGTGTGCCCGCCTGTCAAAGCGATAAGGCATCAGAAATTCAATTATGGCTGCTTGCCCACATCCCTGTCTCTCGCTCTACACACACACACACACACACACACACACACACACACACACACACACACACACACACACACACACACACACACACACAGACACACACACACACACACACACACACACACACAGTGTGTTAATGTTAATGGCCCTCCCATGCATGACACATAACGATGATTGAAAAAGTGTTTTAATCAGGTTTTGGGCAACACACTATTTGCGCTACTGAAGGCTGTTGGCGAGTGTACATTGGTAGTCAACAGCTGTCGGTGTGTGTGTGTGTGTGTGTGTGTGCCGTCCTTCAGTCGCAGACTGCCTGATGGGCGTGTACCTGTTCTTCGTGGGCGTGTTCGACATGAAGTTCCGGGGCGAGTACAACCGCAACGCACTCATGTGGATGGAGAGCGTGGAATGCCGAACCATTGGATTCCTGGCCATGCTCTCCTCTGAGGTGACCTCAACGGGCACAAGCGCATCGTTGTGTGTGTGCACCGAGAATACAACAAATAATTCTGCGGAAAATGCATTTCTGAATCCTTCATGTATTGTGAAGGGGAACTCATTGAGGGCTCCCGTTCAATAATTGTGTGCCACTTTCCAATACAAATCTGTGTAATGAGGTATATTATATATATATAGTATATAAGAGGCGCCACCACTGACACATTTTGCATCAATTTTCTACGCCGTCGGTTGGCGGAAAGAAGTATTTTGTCTACAAATATTGGTGCCACCTGGTGCAAACTAAATGTAATTGTATTGGAAAATTGCACAAAATGATTGAAAAACCCATTCCCACCACCCCAACCATGTGTTGAATGCGATCAAATTTAACAAACTTTAATTTTGATCTTCCTGCCCTGCTCAAACTTCCATCTGCGTATTTTAATTCATTTAAAAGAAAGTTGTGTGTGTTTTTTTGTGCGTTCCGCCAGGTGTCCGTCCTCCTGCTCACGTACCTGACCCTGGAGAAGTTCCTGGTGATTGTGTTCCCCTTCAGCAACCTCCGCCCATCCAAGCGGCAGACGGTGGTGAGCGGCGTACTCAGCCCTTCATTTAATAGCCACTTCACGGGTGGCTGGATTGGCCTGCCTGCCCTCTGTGCGCTCGTGAGATCGTGTTCATTAAGGGGGCAGCTGTAGTTAAGGTGGCGGAGCACTTCCTCTCGCAGCTGCCCTTGAGCCAGGCTCTTAGACACTTGGACGGCGCTTACGCGTCCAGATTGGACGGCTGTGTGTGGCCCTGCGGCACGACTCTAATGGAGGTAGAATTTCTAATTTAGAACTAAATTATATTCCAAAGCCCTGAAAGGCAACCTGAAAAGATAGAAAATAAATACGTATAGATACGAGGAATTATTGTATGTAGGCCTCGTTGATCGGAACGACTTTTCCCAACTTTACTTATTATTAAACGTATTAATTCATGGAGGGATTCATTACAGTGAAATGGCTCAATTCCTACGTGCGGCTGAAGTTTAAGTCTCTTTCAGGGTCATTAGGGTTCTGTGAGGTTCAAGAGAACTTACGGGGAACCCCCACCCCCCCCCTAAAGTGACACTGTTTTCTGGACATTATAAGAGACTTTTTGACAAACATGAAATGAACACTGTAGGATTTAGACGGTTCTATTCATGTTAAAGGCACACCTTGAGATATAGACTATTCTATTAATGTTAAAGGGACACTGTGTGAGAGATACCAACGTTTATAATGGGACAGAATTGTCTTCATCGGGGAGGGATGAAGACAATTATACTGAGGTGACCTTCATGAGCGCGTCACACAAAGTATTCACTTCGAGTTCTCCTCCAAGCCAGGGTTCAGGTCGAGTACAAAAGTGCAAAAGCCATAGAGATCAATTGGACCAGGCTCCAAGTATTCCTCTTCCCCTGATTTTACATTCAGTCGTTCCGCAGATGCTTTCATCCCAAGTGTGGCTGAGAACAATTCAAAGCAAACGATCACCATTTCGGTTCCCTTCTATTTTTCACGAAATGTCTCGATCGGAGCATTTTTAAGACGCTTTCATGTCAGCATCCCAACACACTGCCGCCGTCACTCGACACAAACACAAGCGCCTGCAAAACGTTGCAGCCCGGTGGTTCCTTACGTATTTATTTGTAGAACAGTCGCCGGGGGGTGAAGGAGAGAGGGGATGGTAATTGATAAAAATAGAAGCGCTCTCATTGGCCAGTGTGGAGATGAGCTGTGTTGCGCAGGAGTTAGGTGTTGCAGGGGCTGGAGTGTTACCCGCACTGTTCACTGTGTTCCTCCGAGGTGCCGCCTGAACATCACAGGATGAGGCGCGGCGATTCAACGTCTTATTCGCCGACAAGTGAACAGCAAATGTATGCGAAAGCGGCCTTCGATTAAAGCCAGCGTTTCGATTTTTTTACGTGCAAAATGTCACAACACCGACGGCCAGTATATCGGGGGGGCTTAG
>PIJE02005564.1:0-2500 GCA_002895965.2 Coryphaenoides rupestris
GAGAGAGAGAGAGAGAGAGAGAGAGGGGGGGAGAGAGAGAGAGTGGTTATCTGCAGGTGGTGGAGCGTGAGAGGCTGTGGGAGATGTGTCTCCTGTACTGGTGCCAGCAGCAATGTGTTGTTGTGCTGCTGAGACAGACGCTGCGCCGCAGGAGGATCGTCTGGACGTCTCTCTACAGGTGAGACGCTTAAAGGAAAATGCAATCATTTTGTTGCTTTTGTCAGATTCACAGGAGGACAACAAAAGACACGGTTTCATCACAGCCACTACAAGCACTCAGCTGCTATCTGGCAGACAGACACACAGAGAGAGTCTTCCAGCAGTAGACAGACAGACAGACAGGCAGACAGGCAGGCAGGCAGACAGACAGACAGACAGAGAGACAGACAGACAGAGAGTCTTCCAGCAGTAGACAGACAGAGAGACAGACAGACAGACAGAGAGACAGACAGACAGAGAGACAGACTCCCAACATTATACAGGGAACAGGGAACCCGGGAGAGAGTTTTTGTCCCTTCGAGGAGTCCGAGGAGTTAAAGCCACCACCACCACGTTACCACCGGAGAAGAAGAGGAGCTGACCCTGGCTTGACCCCGGCTAGGGGGGGCTAGGGGGGGCTAGGGGGGGGCTAAGGGACCCTACCTGTGGGCGACCCCTCCAGCACGGCTCCGGCGTAGCGCGTGTCCCTGAAGATGGGTCTGTTGTCGTTCTGGTCGATCACCGTCACCAGCAGGATCACCGGACCCTCCACCAGGTTGCCCCCCGAAGTCTGTGGTCGACACCTCCAGCTGTGGACACGCACACACACACACACACACACGTCTTCCGGTTGTATTATCTTGATACGTTTCACACGACCACTGTTAGCGAGGCGCGGAGACGAGGGGGCGACGCTGAGGACGACCTCCCGGCCTCCGGCTCAACGTACATCCGGCGTTCGGGGCTTCGGGAAGAAGACGGCATCTCCTTGAGACGGGGGTCTGGTGGCCGCGGGCGAACCTGTTCTGTGTTCCTCCTTCTCCACACATACATTAGCATCACTAACGCTGCATTTACATAGCGCCTGCCGAGAGCGGCTCTACGACAAAGGAAGCCGAGAGATAAACAGAAACACGGCAAAACAAGACCGACCAATGGGGTCGCCTCGTCTGCTCTGCATATGTCACACCTCGTATAATCCTCTCCGTCTCCTTAGTCGGCTCAAACAGCCGCTGAGCCAGCGACGTGCACGCCTCTACGTGCACTGTAGCAGACACGTGCACGCCTCCTCTACATGCACTTTGGCAGACACGTGCACGCCTCCTCTCCGTGCACTGTAGCAGACACGTGCACGCCTCCTCTCCGTGCACTGTAGCAGACACGTGCACGCCTCCTCTCCGTGCACTGTAGCAGACACGTGCACGCCTCCTCTCCGTGCACTGTAGCAGACACGTGCACGCCTCCTCTACATGCACTTTGGCAGACACGTGCACGCCTCCTCTCCGTGCACTGTAGCAGACACGTGCACGCCTCCTCTCCGTGCACTGTAGCAGACACGTGCACGCCTCTACGTGCACTGTAGCAGACACGTGCACGCCTCTACATGCACTGTAGCAGACACGTGCACGCCCCTCACAACTCCTGACAACTCCTGGCGGCTCAGCGGGTCCCGGGGTTCTGCCTGCCTGCACTTTCTCTTCAACTTCAACCTTCTCCACAGTGAAATAAAAACCTTATTCCAGCGCTATTCCCTCCCCCCCTCCCCTCCCCCCGTCCCGACTGTCCCCCCGAGTTTGTCGTCATGTTGTTCATTTCCTGGTCTGGAGAAAGTTTTCACGCCGGCCCGTTTGAAAGTACGACGCCGCAGTGAATCCCAAAATAAGCTTCGTGAACGATTTACACTTCTAACGAGGCAAAATTATGAGATCCCATCTCGGGCCATTTACCACACTGCACACACACACACACACACATTTACCACGCTGCACACACACACACACACACACATTTAACCACGCTGCACACACACACACACACCACACACACACACACACACACACATTTACCACGCTGCACACACACACACATTACCATGCTTGCACTACACACACACACACAACTTACCATGCTGAACACACACACACACACACACACACACACACACACACACATTTTACCACGCTGCACACACACACACACTCACACACATTTACCATGCTGCACACACACACACACACACACACACATTTATCACGCTGCAAGACTATTCATTAGACAGAATAATGGCTTCGTTAGACTGTACACACACACACACACACACACACACACACCACACACACACACACCACACACACACACACACACACACACACACAGTGTTGCTATCACAGAGAGCAGTAATAGTGTTCTCCCAGGGAGCAGTTGTCTGTTAATATAGGTCTGTGTGTGTGTGTGTGTGTGTGTGTGTGTGTGTGTGTGTGTGTGTGTGTGTGTGTGTGTGTGTGTGTGTGTGTGTGTGTGT
>PIJE02005564.1:7500-18350 GCA_002895965.2 Coryphaenoides rupestris
TTCCTGTGTGTGTGTGTGTGTTCCTGTGTGTGTGTGTGTGTGTTCCTGTGTGTGTGTTCCTGTGTGTGTGTGTGTGTGTGTTCCTGTGTGTGTGTGTGCGTGTGTGTTCCTGTGTGTGTGTGTGTGTGTTCCTGTGTGTGTGTTCCTGTGTGTGTGTGTGTGTGTTCCTGTGTGTGTGTGTGTGTGTGTGTGTTCCTGTGTGTGTGTGTGTGTGTGTTCCTGTGTGTGTGTTCCTGTGTGTGTGTGTGCGTGCATGTGCATGTGCGTGTGTGTGTGTGTGTTCCTGTGTGTGTGTGTGTGTGTGTGTTCCTGTGCGTGCGTGTGTGGTGTGTGTGTGTGTGTGTGTTCCTGTGCGTGCGTGTGTGTGTGTGTTGTGTGTGTGTGTGTGTGTGTGTGTTCCTGTGCGTGTGTGTGTGTGTGTGTGTGTGTGTGTGTGTGTGTTCCTGTGCGTGTGTGTGTGTGTGTGTGTGTGTGTGTGTGTGTGGTGTTGTGTGTGTGTGTGTGTGTGTGTGTGTGTGTCATCATGCTGCTCCGTGTTTGTGTTTCCACTGTAAATCTCTGCAGCCGTGTGCGGTTCTGTGGGCTGAATAATGCATGGAGAGGCCGGCCTGCAGCAGACCGGAACGCTGCAGACTACTGGGCTTCAGAGAGGCTGGAGGAGGTGGAGCAGGAGGTGGAGGTAGGAGGTGGAGGTAGGAGGTGGCGGTAGGAGGTGGAGGTA
Source organism: Coryphaenoides rupestris (assembly GCA_002895965.2). Classification (NCBI taxonomy): domain Eukaryota; kingdom Metazoa; phylum Chordata; class Actinopteri; order Gadiformes; family Macrouridae; genus Coryphaenoides; species Coryphaenoides rupestris. The sequence continues at coordinate 8,222 of PIJE02005564.1, forward strand.
GGAGGTGGAGGTAGGAGGTGGAGGTAGGAGGTGGAGGTAGGAGGTGGAGGTAGGAGGTGGAGGTAGGAGGTGGAGGTAGGAGGTGGAGGTAGGAGGTGGCGGTAGGAGGTGGAGGTAGGAGGTGGGAGGTAGGGGAGGTAGGAGGGGTAGGAGGTGGGGTAGGGGTAGGAGGTGGAGGTAGGAGGTGGAGGTTAGGAGGGGGTAGGAGGTGGGAGGTAGGAGGTGGCGGTAGGAGGTGGCGGTAGGAGGTAGGGGGAGGTAGGAGGTAGGAGGTGGGAGGTAGGAGGTGGAGGTAGGAGGTGGCGGTAGGAGGTAGGAGGTGGGAGGTAGGAGGTGGTGGGTTAGGAGGTAGGAGGTAGGAGGTAGGAGGTAGGAGGTGGAGGTGGGAGGTAGGAGGTGGAGGTAGGAGGTGGAGGTAGGAGGGAGGTACGTGGAAGCCTACGAGCAGTAAACCATTAATGTCATAATTAGCGTCAGAAGCCAATCAACCGCAGGGCTCCACAACAACAACAACGAGCCGTCTCTGGCTACTGGCTCCTCCTCCTCCTCTCTGATGTCATCGGTTGTCAGGGGCAATGCGGCGTGGAGGTGGAGTCAAGGGTGGTGGGAGGGGCCCAGAGGATCGCGGTGCATGCTGGGAGTCGTAGTCTGACCTGGTAGGATTCGATGGCCTCGCGGTCCAGGGAGCGGCTGACCGACACCTCCCCCGTGTCCATGTCGATGGAGAAGAGACCGCGGGGGTCCAGGTCCGCCCCGGGTCCCGTCAGGTGGAAGATCTGCTTCCCCTGACGCTCCAAGGAGATCACCTGCACACACACACACACACACACACAACATGCACACAGACGCACACACACACACACACACACACACACACACACACACACACACACACACACAGACACACACACACACACACACAACTAATCAGATCTAGCGTGTTGGTTCTGTGTTGTTATCACACTCGGTGTCACCTCAGGACACGCTAACACGTCTCTGTGAGGGTGTGATGTTGCTGCCAGACAGACTCACCGCCTCTCACTGCCTCACAGACTCACCGCCTCTCACTGCCTCACAGCTTCCCAGCCTCTCAGTCTCACTACCTCACAGCCTCTCACTGCCTCCACAGCCTCCCAGCCTCTCGTCTCACTACCTCACAGCCTCTCAGTCTCACAGCCTCTCACTGCCTCACAGCCTCTCAGTCTCACTGCCTCACAGCCTCTCACTGCCTCACAGACTCTCACTGCCTCACAGCCTCTCAGTCTCACTGCCTCACAACCTCTCACTGCCTCACAGCCGCTCACTGCCTCACAGCTTCCCAGCCTCTCAGTCTCACAACCTCTCAGTCTCACTGCCTCACAGCCTCTCACTGCCTCCCCACCACTACCTAAAACATCCGGTTACATTTATAATAATATTTCTGTTGATATTCATAATAATAATACTGTTCAGAGTATTTATAATAATATTTCTGTTGATATTCATAATGATAATACTGTTCATAGTATTTATAATAATATTTCTGTTGATATTCATAATGATAATACTGTTCATAGTATTTATAATAATATTTCTGTTGATATTCATAATAATAATACTGTTCATAGTATTTATAATAATATTCATAATGATAATACTGTTCATAGTATTTATAATAATATTTCTGTTGATATTCATAATGATAATACTGTTCATAGTATTTATAATAATATTTCTGTTGATATTCATAATGATAATACTGTTCATAGTATTTATAATAATATTTCTGTTGATATTCATAATGATAATACTGTTCATAGTATTTATAATAATATTTCTGTTGATATTCATAATGATAATACTGTTCATAGTATTTATAATAATATTTCTGTGATATTTCCATAATGATAATTACTGTTCAGAGTATTTATAATAATATTTCTGTTGATATTCATAATGATAATACTGTTCATAGTATTTATAATAATATTTCTGTTGATATTCATAATGATAATACTGTTCATAGTATTTATAATAATATTTCTGTTGATATTCATAATGATAATACTGTTCATAGTATTTATAATAATAATACTCACGTGAGACTGGAGTAGTCAGCAGCATCGGAACGCAGAACCACATGAACAAGAAACACAAGAACACGTTAGGAACACGGAATACATGGAGTATGTACATATAGTATGTACTGTGTAGTGTAAACACATGAGCACTACTATTACCTGTAATACTACCTCTCATCTCCTCTCATCATCATCATGTGTAATATACTTAATGTCCATTACCTCTCCTACATTACCTTTCAACATTATGTGCAATACTCTTAATATTCTTTCTATCAGGTGCAATACGTCCTCTAACCATTATTATTATTATCACAGTATTACACTTCAATTATGACAAATTGTTTTCACCGTCTGAATATCTTATCTTGCCGATATATTTATATATTTGTATATTTGTATATTTTGACAGTACATTTGTAAATCTGTTAGTTTATTTGTATTATTCTGTGTATTTCTCTATTGTTTTATTGTATTGCTATGTTAACCTGGCACAAGAATTTCCTTCAGGATTAATAAAGTTCTATGTTATCTTCCTTGTCCATCATGTGTACTACAGCAGACAGTGGTGAGCCTGGCCCAGTGTGTCTGCACGTCCCTGCAGAGTCTGACAGCCTCCGAGCTCAGCTCTGTCAGGATGTCTGACAACATTATGGGATGGATCCCGACAGAGAAATACGACTTCTTGTTTTACCTTGAGCTTGATTCTGTCTTTTTTGTTTTTGTGTCTCTCCGAGTCTCGCTCAAGGAGAACTCTGAGCTCTGAAATCTCGTGAGAGTTGAGCTGCAGGAAGAGAACGTTGGGAACGTGACTGAGAGTTGGAGAGAGGAGAGAGGAGAGTGTCGGCAAGAGTTTGTTGCGTTGGACTCATTGTTATATAAAGTCATTGAGGAATATATTTCGACAATGTAAAATTTTGTGAGATTTCAGAGCGAGATTCGGTTACACGAAATGACAGACAGACCGCATCAAGAGGAATGAGTTAGAAAAGGTTGTCTTTCTCTGCAGGGATTCCTTCCGTTTCCTAGCGTCTCCGGCACGGACGACTGAACATTTCATAAATGTTTCTGCAACCACTTGGCTTTAAGTCCGTCTCGTGGGTCTCGCCGACTCTAACCCTGGACGGCCGGTGTCAAAGTACTCCCCAAGTATTCTATATATTCTATATTCTATATCCCGATACCTAACATGAACGCAAATACCTACCTCACTAACGAATATCCGAACATTCAGCCTCAGCCCTACCACGAGTACTATGTATTCACACTAGTACTAGTACAACTACGTACTCACTGTAGTACGAGTACCATATATAACCACAACTAGTACTACTACATACTCACGATACTACTAGCACTGCTATGTATTCAGTCCTAGTACTACTATTTATCCACTACTAGTACTAGTACTACAAAGTACTCACGATAGTACTAGTACTACTATGTATCCACGACTAGTACTACTATGTATTCACGAGTAGTACTAGTACTACAAAGTACTCACGATAGTCCTAGTACTGCTATGTATTCAGTACTAGTACTACTACATACTCACGATAGTACTCATACTGCTATGTATTCAGTACTTGTACCATATATAATCACTACTAGTACCATATATAATCACTACTAGTACTACTACATACTCACGATAGTACTAGTGCTGCTATGTATTCAGTCCGAGTACTACTATGTATTGGCTGTGGTATCTGGGCTGGGCGGGCCGTGGAGATGAAGACTTCATAATTGACTCGCGGCCGTCAGCAGAGACTCACTAACTGGGTGTGTTTGCTCAGAGCCGCTCATCAAACAGCCGCCGCTCGTTAGCCGCCATCAGCGCCGCGCTCGGCCGCGAACAAACGGGAACGTTTACTCTCACGCCGACGGCAACGATCGTGGAATCAATCGGCGGGCCGAGTCCGCCTGGCGTCCGGTAACGAGCTGATGAGCGCGGCGCTCCGTGTTGTCCCACGTTCTCCGGGGGGCGACGGGAACGCCGGTTCTCTCGCCGGCGTGCGGTTAATGAGTTTGACCTGCAGACTGCGGCCACACCTCGCACTTCCTCGCTCGGCTCGGGTATGTAAATATACTCATTATACGACGCACGCACAACCATGTAAATACAGTATACCAGTGGTTTGTGAGGCCCGCCGCGCCACGGTGTGTCTCTCCCAGTGAGTCTCCGGGGACGCGGCTCAGGGGAAGCCCTCGAGCTGTCAATCAATCTCCCCGCCTCCCGTCTCCTCGCTCAACTTCCTGTCCAGCGTCTGTGTTCTGTGTCTGCGCCGCATGCGACCCCCTGGGGGTTAGCACACCGAGGCTAGCAGCACCATGTCTTCAGTACACAGTGGAGGTGGAGAGAGAGACCAGCACCATGTCTTCAGTACACAGTGGAGGTGGAGAGAGAGACCAGCACCATGTCTTCAGTACACAGTGGAGGTGGAGAGAGAGACCAGCACCATGTCTTCAGTACCACCAGCGGAGGTGGAAGAGAGAGACCAGCACCGATTGTCTGTCAGCAAACAGTGGAGGCTGGAGAGAGAGGACCAGCACCATGTCTTCAGTACACAGGTGGAACGGTGGAGAGAGAGACCAGCACCATGTCTTCAGCTACACAGTGGAGGTGGGAGGAGAGGACCAGCAGCCAATGTCTTCAGTACACAGTGGAAGGTGGGAGAGAGAGACCGAGGCACCATGTCTTCCAGTACACAGCGGAGGTGGAGAGAGAGACCAGCACCATGTCTTCAGTACACAGTGGAGGTGGAGAGAGAGACCAGCACCATGTCTTCAGTACACAGTGGAGGTGGAGAGAGAGACCAGCACCATGTCTTCAGTACACAGTGGAGGTGGAGAGAGACCAGCACCATGTCTTCAGTACACAGTGGAGGTGGAGAGAGAGACCAGCACCATGTCTTCAGTACACAGTGGAGGTGGAGAGAGAGACCAGCACCATGTCTTCAGTACACAGTGGAGGTGGAGAGAGAGACCAGCACCATGTCTTCAGTACACAGTGGAGGTGGAGAGAGAGACCAGCACCATGTCTTCAGTACACAGTGGAGGTGGAGAGAGAGACCAGCACCATGTCTTCAGCACACAGTGGAGGTGGAGAGAGAGACCAGCACCATGTCTTCAGTACACAGTGGAGGTGGAGAGAGAGACCAGCACCATGTCTTCAGTACACAGTGGAGGTGGAGAGAGAGACCAGCACCATGTCTTCAGCACACAGTGGAGGTGGAGAGAGACCAGCACCATGTCTTCAGTACACAGTGGAGGTGGAGAGAGAGACCAGCACCATGTCTTCAGTACACAGTGGAGGTGAAGAGAGAGACCAGCACCATGTCTTCAGTATGACTCTGGGCTCTCAGAAACACCTTCAGATGACTAACGTGTTCAATTAACCAGAAAACCAATTAACTAACGAGCTCAGGCTGCACAGCCAATCAAACAGGAGAACCATAGAAAAAACTAATCTTGATTCTGATTGGTTCACCTCTCTCTCAGTCTGTGGAGCTCTTAGACCAGGCCTGGCCAAACCCGCGGCTCCCGAGCCGCATGCGGCTCTTTGCCTGGTTTCATGGCTCTTACGTTCATATCGAATTTTGTGGGTTTTTTTGGCTGATGGGGGGGGATCCGTTAATTCGCGGTTCTGATGGGGGGTCCGTTAATTCGGAGCACCCCCCGAATTAACTAGATAAGACTTAAGAAATATTATGTGTGTGTGAGAGGAAGAGATGGGGAGATGTTCATGTGTGTGTGAGAGGAAGAGATGGGGAGATGTTCATGTGTGTGTGAGAGGAAGAGATGGGGAGATGTTCATGTGTGTGTGAGAGGAAAGAATGGGGAGATGTTCATGTGTGTGTGAGAGGAAGAGATGGGGAGATGTTCATGTGTGTATGATGTGGCTCTTTGCAGTAACACAGTAAAAATAATTGGCTCTTCGTCTCTGACTGGTTGGCCACCCCTGTCTTAGACGATATTAGAAATATTAGATTCACTAAGTCTGTAGTTCATGAGTTAGATCTGCAAACGACAAACTAAACTACAAGCGAGGGAGAGAGGGGGAGAGGGGAGGAGGGAGGGAGAGAGAGAGAGAAAGAGGGAGGGAGAGAGAGAGAGAAAGAAGGAGGGGGAGAGAGAGGTAGAGGAGGGTGTGTATGTACTCTGGATAAAATGATTGGTTATGAGGACGGCAACTTCTGTCTCTGAGTCACCACAGAAGTTGGTGTTGTTAAGTTTGGTGCACACACACACACACACTCACACACACTCACACACGCACACACACACACTCACACACACACACACACACACACACACACACACACACACACACACACAGACACACACACACACACACAGACACACACACACACACAGACTCACACACACACGGACACAAACACACACACACACACACACACCACACACACACACACACACACACACTCGTGTGCGAAGCGTTCACGAGTTAATAAAACATCTAAACGCTGGGAGAGAGCTTTGATCGCCCGACACATGGAGGCTCATCCTGCAGTCTGTTTGGAGCGACCGCTTAACTTGTTACTCAGGCTTGTGTACAAATAGTCATCAATATATTAATAGATCAAAACATCTCCTTTAATATTCCTTTGTTGTGTTCACACATCCCCTGGCATCACACACACACACACCACACACCCAACAGCGCGTGCGTGGTGTGTGTGTGTGCGTGTGGTGTGTGTGTGTTGTGTGTGTAGGAGGGGTCCCCTGAGAGACCCTCATCACCACCACACAATAGGAGTCAATTAAGAGCCTCTGATTGGTTGGCTACATAAAGGACTAGACCCCCCCCCACCCCCGCCCCCCTCCCCCATCTCCTCAGCCAATCATGCGACGGAGGCGTGAGAGGTGAGATTTAATTGGATGTTGATTTTGAATTGAGAAGAAGGCGTCCTTCTCCAGATGATTCAACACTTACCAAGAATGTTATGAATGTGGTGAAGATTCATCACATAACCCAAGACTAGGGTCTCCTCCCTCCTCCATCTCTCCCCCCTCCATCCTTCCCTGCCTCCCCCCCTCCCTAACTACCTCAACAGGCAAGAGATTCTGGGTTCGATCCCCAATGTCTACAGTCTGACCTCAATTGTTACAGCAGAACCTCTGACCCAGCAGTCCTACTGTGTTACAGGCAGAACCCTCTGAACCCAGCAGTTCCCATTTACTTGTGTATACAGCAGAACCTCTGACCCAGCAGTCCTACTGTGTTACAACAGAACCTCTGATCAGTCCTACTGTGTTACAACAGAACCTCTGATCAGTCCTACTGTGTTACAGCAGAACCTCTGATCAGTCCTACTGTGTTACAGCAGAACCTCTGATCAGTCCTACTGTGTTACAGCAGAACCTCTGATCGGTCCTACTGTGTTACAACAGAACCTCTGATCAGTCCTACTGTGTTACAACAGAACCTCTGATCGGTCCTACTGTGTTACAACAGAACCTCTGATCAGTCCTACTGTGTTACAACAGAACCTCTGATCAGTCCTACTGTGTTACAACAGAACCTCTGATCAGTCCTACTGTGTTACAACAGAACTTCTGATCAGTCCTACTGTGTTACAACAGAACCTCTGATCAGTCCTACTGTGTTACAGCAGAACCTCTGATCAGTCCTACTGTGTTACAGCAGAACCTCTGATCAGTCCTACTGTGTTACAACAGAACCTCTGATCAGTCCTACTGTGTTACAACAGAACCTCTGATCCAGCAGTCCTGGGTGGAGGCGGTGGCTGGTAGGAAACGTTCGGCCACACGAGAGCTGCCCGAGTGTAAAATCGACTTGGCGGCGAGCTGCGATGTGGAGGAGCAGACGTATGGCGGCCGGAGGGGACGGGGAGGCATTAAGCAGGACCCTCATGCAGGGAGGTGCTGCTGGGAGGTGCTGCTGGGAGGTGCTGCTGGGAGTGGGGGGGATACTCCAGATCAACGTGCTCTCAACACACGTAACGCATTGTCGAGTCCTCCGCTGCGGTCGCCACGACGACTCACATCTCTCCTGCCTCTCCTGACTCCCCCTCCATCTCTGCCCATCTCCCGATCTGGCTCTTTATATAACGATCTAGATCTCGATCTGTATCCGTCTCTCTCTTTGTGCACACATCTCTCTCTCTCTATCGCTATCTGCATCTCGGTGTCTGTGTCTCTCTCTCTAGATTACTCCGCTGCTCTCTGGAGTTCTGTTCCTCGTTCCGCCAGACGCCGCGTGTTGATTTACTCAGCTCATGTTTACCGAACAGGGCTCCTGTGATGCTATCGGAGAACATGCACCTCCTGCGGCGCTGGCGGTCCTTCAGGAACCTTCTCTGTTTGATGACGTCGTCAGAACGACACGCTACGCTAACAACGGAGCGCTGCAGCAAACGTTCCCAGAGGCCGGGGAGCAACGTAGCGTCCGGGGGAGCAGGTGGATATTGGCCGGCATCTTCTAGAAGAAACATTTGAGACTCTGTGTGTTTGGTTCCTTGGTGGATCGGTCACGTTTGCGGCGACAGACGGACGGCTGCTGGGAGGACCCTTGTGGAGGAGGAGGCGGACGCGAAGACTGACAAATACGCCGAGAAACAACAAACTAACTTTGTAGTTTCTAGCAGCTTCAGCTTTTCCCACGTTCCTGCTCAAGTGGCGTCAAAAACAGAACATTTAATAACTGCTTCTTTTGAAAGGTGCTGACTTGTTGGAGAGAGAAACGCAGGATCCACAAGTCAAACGCTACCGCTAGACGCTCTGAATTTAGCTTCGTACTCCAGTCTTCGGGAACAATATCAATTAAATGGTGGAAATTCTTCCTGCTGTTGAAATTACCATCTAGTTAATATTAGTTTAAATTCATGAGTCACGAAAAGTCAAACTATTTATTCTATTCCACTGTAATATTTCCTCTTCGATAAAAAATTATTCAATCATTGATATGAAGAGTTTGTTCCGAAGCAGAGACTGTCGACTGAGAGAAGACCTTCACCTCCTGAATGACTGAATGACTGTTGAACACAATGAATGTGTTCAACATTTTGTGTTTTCATCTCTGATCTGATCTGAGGGTGGGGGGTCTGGGGAGAGACCCCCAGCTAGAGACCAGACGGGGGGTCTGGGGAGAGACCCCCATCTAGAGACCAGACGGGGGGTCTGGGGAGAGACCCCCAGCTAGAGACCAGACGGGGGGTCTGGGGAGAGACCCCCAGCTAGAGACCAGACGGTGGGTGTGGGTGGGTCTGGGGAGAGACCCCCAGCTAGAGACCAGACGGGGAGAGGGGGGCTCACCCTGCCGATGAGCCTGGGGAACGGGGCCCTCTGGTTCTCTGTGACCAACAACGGCGGGACCAGGAGAGACCTCTTGGACCTGGAGACCGGGACCCGGGGCAGACCCAGGACCTCCTGCAGGAGAGAGAGGAGGCGGGTTAGCATGCGGCCGTTAGAAGCTTCTCCAGTGTTTGGACAAAACAAGCATGCTGGCATTTAATTAAACATCGGAAACCGTAGGAAAATAATCCACAAGGTTATTCCATTTTATTTATTACTCAGAGATTGTGCGTCTTAACAAAGTGTGTTCAGAATTCAACATCACATCCTTCTACAGGTTCCTGGAACACCAGGTGAAGGTAAGGAGAGAGAGAGAGAGATAGAGAGAGAGGTGGGGGGGGAGGGAGATGGAGGGAGAGAGAGCCAGAGAGAGCATATAAAACAGCACTGCATCAATCAAGACCATAACAACTTCAGGTTTCTCTCTCTCTCTCTCTCCATCCCTCTCGCTCTATCTCTCTCTCTCTCTCTCTCTCTCTCTCTCTCTCTCTCTCTCTCTCTCTCTCTCTCTCTCTCTCTCTCTCTCTCTCTCTCTCTCTCTCTCTCTCTCTCTCTCTCTCTCTCTCTCTCTCTCTCTGCTCTCTCTCTCTCTCTCTCTCTCTCTCGTCTCTCCTCTCTCCCCTTCTCTCTCATCTCTCATCTCTCCTCTCTCTCTTCGTGAGGGGTACAAGGTTGGTCCGGATCAGAGAAGAGGCAGTAAAGAAACAGACAAATAAAAGGTGACAGTTTCT
>PIJE02005565.1:0-7500 GCA_002895965.2 Coryphaenoides rupestris
CTGTCTGTCTGTCTGTCTGTCTGTCTGTCTGTCTGTCTGTCTGTCTGTCTGTCTGTCTGTCTGTCTGTGTCTGTGTCTGTGTCTGTGTGTGTGTGTGTCTGTGTGTGTGTCTGTGTGTGTGTGTGTGTCTGTGTGTGTGTGTGTGTGTGTGTGTGTGTGTGTCTGTGTGTGTCTGTGTGTGTGTGTCTGTGTGTGTGTGTGTCTGTGTGTGTGTCTGTGTCTGTGTGTGTGTGTGTCTGTGTGTGTGTGTGTCTGTGTGTGAGTGTGTGTCTGTGTCTGTGTGTGTGTGTGTGTGTATGTTCCCTTTACAAACACGTCTGTATCTACCGGTGGCAACATTAGGTAATCAATAGACTATTCAACATACATTTAGTAGTTGTAATCATACTCTGATTGTACCTGCTATGTATCATAGTATATACAGTATGTATATTTGTACATATGTATATTTCCACATGTATATAAACGGATCTTCTTGCGATTCGATCTTTTTTGCCGACTATTTTGCGTACCGTCGCCATACGGCCGTGTCACCGTTCAGAACGACCCCGTGTTGTGATGTCCACGAGACGACAGAAACTCTTTGACTTTAACTTATATTTCAATTTTTTCGTCAAAATGTTGACACAAAGCACATTCCATTTGTATTGTTGTGCTCGGGCCCACGTTTGATATGCGCTTCGTTTCTTCTCCTTCGTGTCGCCCCGGAGTTATATCGCAAAATTCCTATTATATTTGAGGTTGGAATATAAAGATGAGGGGATATGAGACGGGCGGGGGCCTTCATGTAATATTAATCATTTTTTCCCGGCTTCGCTTTATCCTCGCTCGGCTCGACCGGCGGAGATGTTTGCTTGTCCTCGTTCACACACAGACCCTGAGCTGTTAACCAATTATTTCCCCCCCTGTGTGTATTAATTATTATCAATAGGCAAGGCAAGAAGTTTAATATTGATTACCGCGCGTTAACTCGGGCCTCAAGTATAATTAAAACAAATATTAATCACACGCGAGCACATCGGCGGAATCCATTTAGCCGTGATAGAACGCACACAGGCCGCTCACCTTGTCAAAGAATCCAAGTTTACTGACAATTAAAACTACACACTGCAAGCTACTGGCTCCGTCGTATGACCGCGCTTTGGATCGCTCTGCCCTTGGAAGGCGAATATCGTTTCCATTTCAGCGCCGCGTCGACTCGAGCGACCATATCGCTCCGTAAAGCACCTGGACGACGGCGGTGACAAAACAAAATGGTTCCGGTGTTCTGCGAAAAACCCACCGCGTCGTGTTGAGAGCGGCGTGGATCTGTCGCACGCCGAGTGGCTTCAACTCCACTTTAAAGGCCCAGGACCTCTGGTGCAAAACTGTCACACGTCGGCCTTAGATTCAAGTCGTACGGTCGGAATATCGGCACAGGAAGAGGCTTTCGTCTCGAAGAACGACTCTATACTCGGTGGACTGCGTTCACATTGGACGTTTTTAAAACCCAATAAAGCGAACGGTTCATATCCCTGAAAACACATTTTGTATTCGTTATTTATGGTTGATTTGATTTCTGATTACTCTCCTGACAGCCAGTCACTATATGGCTGAATGTGGAAATGTTGGAGGGGTTTTTTGCGAACGTGTTTTAAGTGTTTTTCCCAACTGTCTAACTAGAACTACAAATACTACTCGTTGGTTTTTTGACGGATCGTGTTGGGTGTGTTTTTCTAATGAGCCGCAACACCACCGGCGTGCGAGTCAACGACGGAGAATCAAAGTATCTCCGCACACCAGCGATCGTTTTTAATACGTTTAGACCGAGACCACAGTTTGTCTAACATGAGAGTCAACGGTACGTCTCTGCCTCCGTTGGGGACGGCTGTTGCATAATCAAACACAAGGTTAATGAGAGTTTGATGGACGCGTATGTCTCTTACACCGCGGCGGTGGTGATGGTGGCGGTGGTGGTGGTGGTGGTGGTGATGGCGGCGGCGGCGGCGGCGGTGCACACATCATAAGGCGGGTAAATGAGTCGAGGGAGCGAGTCCGACGGCAAACGGAACCAAAACGCCGCGTCTATATATTCCCATCGAGTTCCTTCTGTTCCCCATTAGCGGCGTTAGCGTCTGGATGCCGTTCCTGCCGCGGCCGTATTGCGGCGAACGTCACTTTAACTGCTCAAACGCCTTTGGAAGTATTGATGTGGTCTTTATACATCGTTCTTCCGTCCCCATGTTGTGGTGGTTATCGCCATTTTTATGACGATAGAACACAACGACAGAATATAACAAAATAAGATGGAATAGACGCGGAGAACACATCCAGGGTTTACTTTTCTTCAACATTCGCGTTTCAAGAAGTTTTAGTCATTTGTAATTTTTAAGGCTTTTCTTGTCAAGCTGCAGTCTGCAAATGTTGTGTTTCGGTCAAACAGTATTTCACAATGAAAGATTTGCATCAACTTTTGCACACAAACATTTTCCCGGACCGAAATAAATAAAGAAATAAATAAATAAATGAGTGAAATTGATGAACAAACACATCTTTTAACAGGATGATCGATGACCTGCCTGCTATACAGCTGTTGGCCACCGGTGCAGTCGCACACACACACACAGAGAGAGAGAGAGAGAGAGAGAGAGAGAGAGAGAGAGAGAGAGAGAGAGAGAGAGAGAGAGAGAGAGAGAGATGATAGGAGGTTCGACGTGAACCCGTGGCCCCCCTGAGCAGACGGTCCCTGGTTTACGCTTAGAACACGGTCAATAGTAATTACGGAGACGGCTTATCTGGAGCCCCTCCGCGTCACCGACCGTCCCCGGGAAACAGCACGGGTGGAATCCGTCTGCCAATTGATTCAAGCGCACACACACACACACACACACACACACACACACACACACACACACACACACACACAACCGCCGTCATCAATAATGTAAGTGGAACAGTGTGCGCATCATTTCATAGACCGCTTTGCCGTCAATGTACTGCGTTGTTAAAGCATGAGAGAGGCAACATATCACCGGGGACAATGTAGTGTAACTGGTGCCCTGAATCAGGATGAAATCAGACTGTGTCAGGCTAAATCAGACTGTGTCAGGTTAAATCAGACTGTGTCAGGTTAAATCAGACTGTCAGGTTAAGGTTAGGGTTAAGTTAGGGTTTTTTTTTTTTTTTTTTTTTTTTTTTTTTTTTTTTTTTTTTTGTTTTTTTTTTTTTTTTTTTTTTTTTTCTTTTTTTTTTTTATTTTTTTTTTTTTTTTTTTTTTGTTTTTTGTGTCAGGTTAAATCAGACTGTCAGGTTAAATCAGACTGTGTCAGGTTAAATCAGACTGTCAGGTTAAATCAGACTGTCAGGTTAAATCAGACTGTCAGGTTAAATCAGACTGTCAGGTTAAATCAGACTGTGTCAGGATGAAATCAGACTGTCAGGTTAAATCAGACTGTCAGGTTAAATCAGACTGTCAGGTTAAATCAGACTGTCAGGTTAAATCAGACTGTCAGGTTAAATCAGACTGTCAGGTTAAATCAGACTGTCAGGTTAAATCAGACTGTCAGGTTAAATCAGACTGTCAGGTTAAATCAGACTGTGTCAGGTTAAATCAGACTGTGTCAGGTTAAATCAGACTGTCAGGCTAAATCAGACTGTCAGGTTAAATCAGAACTGTCAGGTTAAATCAGACTGTCAGGTTAAATCAGACTGTCAGGTTAAATCAGACTGTCAGGTTAAATCAGACTGGTTAAATCAGACTGTGTCAGGTTAAATCAGACTGTCAGGTTAAATCAGACTGTGTCAGGTTAAATCAGACTGTCAGGTTAAATCAGACTGTCAGGTTAAATCAGACTGTCAGGTTAAATCAGACTGTGTCAGGTTAAATCAGACTGTCAGGTTAAATCAGACTGTCAGGTTAAATCAGACTGTGTCAGGTTAAATCAGACTGTCAGGTTAAATCAGACTGTGTCAGGCTAAATCAGACTGTCAGGTTAAATCAGACTGTCAGGTTAAATCAGACTGTCAGGTTAAATCAGACTGTCAGGTTAAATCAGACTGTGTCAGGTTAAATCAGACTGTCAGGTTAAATCAGACTGTCAGGTTAAATCAGACTGTGTCAGGTTAAATCAGACTGTCAGGTTAAATCAGACTGTCAGGTTAAATCAGACTGTCAGGTTAAATCAGACTGTGTCAGGTTAAATCAGACTATGTCAGGTTAAATCAGACTGTGTCAGGTTAAATCAGACTGTCAGGTTAAATCAGACTGTCAGGTTAAATCAGACTGTCAGGTTAAATCAGACTGTCAGGTTAAATCAGACTGTCAGGTTAAATCAGACTGTGTCAGGATGAAATCAGACTGTCAGGTTAAATCAGACTGTGTCAGGTTAAATCAGACTGTCAGGTTAAATCAGACTGTCAGGTTAAATCAGACTGTCAGGTTAAATCAGACTGTGTCAGGATGAAATCAGACTGTCAGGTTAAATCAGACTGTGTCAGGTTAAATCAGACTGTGTCAGGTTAAATCAGACTGTCAGGTTAAATCAGACTGTGTCAGGTTAAATCAGACTGTCAGGTTAAATCAGACTGTCAGGTTAAATCAGACTGTCAGGTTAAATCAGACTGTCAGGTTAAATCAGACTGTCAGGTTAAATCAGACTGTCAGGTTAAATCAGACTGTGTGACTGTCAGGTTAAATCAGACTGTCAGGTTAAATCAGACTGTCAGGTTAAATCAGACTGTCAGGTTAAATCAGACTGTCAGGTTAAATCAGACTGTGTCAGGATGAAATCAGACTGTCAGGTTAAATCAGACTGTGTCAGGTTAAATCAGACTGTCAGGTTAAATCAGACTGTCAGGTTAAATCAGACTGTCAGGTTAAATCAGACTGTCAGGTTAAATCAGACTGTCAGGTTAAATCAGACTGTCAGGTTAAATCAGACTGTCAGGTTAAATCAGACTGTGTCAGGTTAAATCAGACTGTCAGGTTAAATCAGACTGTCAGGTTAAATCAGACTGTCAGGTTAAATCAGACTGTCAGGTTAAATCAGACTGTCAGGTTAAATCAGACTGTGTCAGGTTAAATCAGACTGTCAGGTTAAATCAGACTGTCAGGTTAAATCAGACTGTGTCAGGATGAAATCAGACTGTCAGGTTAAATCAGACTGTCAGGTTAAATCAGACTGTCAGGTTAAATCAGACTGTCAGGTTAAATCAGACTGTCAGGTTAAATCAGACTGTGTCAGGTTAAATCAGACTGTGTCAGGTTAAATCAGACTGTGTCAGGTTAAATCAGACTGTCAGGTTAAATCAGACTGTGTCAGGTTAAATCAGACTGTCAGGTTAAATCAGACTGTCAGGTTAAATCAGACTGTGTCAGGTTAAATCAGACTGTCAGGTTAAATCAGACTGTCAGGTTAAATCAGACTGTCAGGTTAAATCAGACTGTCAGGTTAAATCAGACTGTGTCAGGTTAAATCAGACTGTGTCAGGTTAAATCAGACTGTCAGGTTAAATCAGACTGTCAGGTTAAATCAGACTGTCAGGTTAAATCAGACTGTCAGGTTAAATCAGACTGTCAGGTTAAATCAGACTGTCAGGTTAAATCAGACTGTGTCAGGTTAAATCAGACTGTCAGGTTAAATCAGACTGTGTCAGGTTAAATCAGACTGTCAGGTTAAATCAGACTGTGTCAGGTTAAATCAGACTGTCAGGTTAAATCAGACTGTGTCAGGTTAAATCAGACTGTCAGGTTAAATCAGACTGTGTCAGGTTAAATCAGACTGTCAGGTTAAATCAGACTGTGTCAGGTTAAATCAGACTGTCAGGTTAAATCAGACTGTGTCAGGTTAAATCAGACTGTCAGGTTAAATCAGACTGTGTCAGGTTAAATCAGACTGTCAGGTTAAATCAGACTGTCAGGCTAAATCAGACTGTCAGGTTAAATCAGACTGTCAGGTTAAATCAGACTGTCAGGTTAAATCAGACTGTCAGGTTAAATCAGACTGTCAGGTTAAATCAGACTGTCAGGTTAAATCAGACTGTCAGGTTAAATCAGACTGTCAGGTTAAATCAGACTGTCAGGTTAAATCAGACTGTCAGGTTAAATCAGACTGTGTCAGGCTAAATCAGACTGTCAGGTTAAATCAGACTGTCAGGTTAAATCAGACTGTCAGGTTAAATCAGACTGTCAGGTTAAATCAGACTGTCAGGTTAAATCAGACTGTCAGGTTAAATCAGACTGTCAGGTTAAATCAGACTGTCAGGTTAAATCAGACTGTCAGGTTAAATCAGACTGTCAGGTTAAATCAGACTGTGTCAGGATGAAATCAGACTGTCAGGCTAAATCAGACTGTCAGGTTAAATCAGACGTGTCAGTGTAAATCAGACTGTCAGGTTAAATCAGACTGTGTCAGGTTAAATCAGACTGTCAGGTTAAATCAGACTGTGTCAGGTTAAATCAGACTGTCAGGTTAAATCAGACTGTCAGGTTAAATCAGACTGTCAGGTTAAATCAGACTGTCAGGTTAAATCAGACTGTGTCAGGTTAAATCAGACTGTCAGGTTAAATCAGACTGTCAGGTTAAATCAGACTGTCAGGTTAAATCAGACTGTCAGGTTAAATCAGACTGTGTCAGGATGAAATCAGACTGTCAGGTTAAATCAGACTGTCAGGTTAAATCAGACTGTCAGGTTAAATCAGACTGTCAGGTTAAATCAGACTGTCAGGTTAAATCAGACTGTCAGGTTAAATCAGACTGTGTCAGGTTAAATCAGACTGTCAGGTTAAATCAGACTGTCAGGTTAAATCAGACTGTCAGGTTAAATCAGACTGTCAGGTTAAATCAGACTGTGTCAGGTTAAATCAGACTGTCAGGTTAAATCAGACTGTGTCAGGTTAAATCAGACTGTCAGGTTAAATCAGACTGTCAGGTTAAATCAGACTGTCAGGTTAAATCAGACTGTCAGGTTAAATCAGACTGTCAGGTTAAATCAGACTGTCAGGTTAAATCAGACTGTCAGGTTAAATCAGACTGTCAGGCTAAATCAGACTGTCAGGTTAAATCAGACTGTCAGGTTAAATCAGACTGTCAGGTTAAATCAGACTGTGTCAGGTTAAATCAGACTGTCAGGTTAAATCAGACTGTCAGGTTAAATCAGACTGTCAGGTTAAATCAGACTGTGTCAGGATGAAATCAGACTGTCAGGTTAAATCAGACTGTGTCAGGTTAAATCAGACTGTCAGGTTAAATCAGACTGTCAGGTTAAATCAGACTGTGTCAGGTTAAATCAGACTGTCAGGTTAAATCAGACTGTCAGGTTAAATCAGACTGTGTCAGGTTAAATCAGACTGTCAGGTTAAATCAGACTGTCAGGTTAAATCAGACTGTCAGGTTAAATCAGACTGTCAGGTTAAATCAGACTGTGTCAGGTTAAATCAGACTGTCAGGTTAAATCAGACTGTGTCAGGCTCAAGGCCCAAGCATGCAATACAATAAAAAGATGTGCAAAGTGCATCTGTGG
>PIJE02005565.1:15000-18350 GCA_002895965.2 Coryphaenoides rupestris
CCCAGGGGCCGAGGCCAGGGGCCGGGCGCTGGGGGGGCGGCCAGGCAGAAAGGAAACGCCAACTCTGTCTTCCTGTCTGACAGCGGGGGGGAAGTTGAGCGCTCTGTGGTTTGTTTCCGAATCTCGGGTGGGGTTAGGGTGTGATAGGCTGGGGTTAGGGTGTGATAGGGTGGGGTTAGGGTGTGATAGGCTGGGGTTAGGGTCTGATAGGCTGGGGTTAGGGTGTGATAGGGTGGGGTTAGGGTGTGATAGGGTGGGGTTAGGGTCTGATAGGCTGGGGTTAGGGTGTGATAGGGTGGGGTTAGGGTATTAAAGGGTGGGGGTTTGGGAGTGATAGCGTGTCGTACGCCTTAGAAGTCACGTGGTCACGCCAAGATCCACGATCCGCGTTCAATTCAATTCAGCGTCATGAAATGAGATCAGAACGATCAAAAACAAGGCGGGGAACTGAAGAGACGAGAGTGTAATCGGTACGAGAGCGTCGCTCCTTATCGCGCGAGAACTACAACTCCCAAGGTGCGTTCGCCCGCTCCGCCGTCGCGTGGCTCCTGATAAGCCGCGGGTCATTTTAACAGATAAATCCAGCGAGGTTTTATGGCGGATTGCACAGTGGAACTATGACGGCTCTGTGGTTATCATATGAGATGAGAGATTAATTCATTAGAATGACGCGATGCAAATTGTCCATGATGGTCCTGATTACGGTGCCATCGTGTCTGTATTTAAATGAACCTTCTTCTGTGTTAAATAGGACGGTTCACAGTTAACGACACACGACACGTCACAATATGCCGTCTCGTGATGTTAGCGCCGAGATTGAATTGAACTCTTTGTGCTTTTGATTTTAATTTAAATAAAAACTGTCATTCGACGGCGGCCATTTATAAACGATAAATCGCAGACGCAGGCGTTGTGGCGCTCTGATGAGAAACGCGAGAGAGGGACGTTTACACTCGGGATGTAATCGGCCGGATTACGACCGCACAGATCCGCCTCGCCGCGAACAACGCGGCGCCGGCTTCATATCTCGCTAAACGGACTCGAGTCGCGGAGCTCCGCTTCTCGAGAGAAATCTCCTCGTCCCGACGAGAGACAAACGATTAAAGCGCTTCGACGAACGGGAAATAAATACGAATATGAATATGTTGTTGTGGCGCCGACGCGGTGCATCCGTCCAGAACGCAACGTCTCGTCATTAATCTTTTCCCTCAAACCTCTCAGACTCTTCAGCGAGACCGTGTCTCACTCGGGCTCCGCGACGCCGTCACCCTTCAGCATCGAGTCTTGTCACCTCGACGGCTGAACAAATTAATCACACGGCGACGGCGACCAACCAGAAAATACATTTAAAAAAATAAATAAAGAAAGTGTACACATATTGCCTCGGAGCGCCGATAGCCCCCCCCCAGCCTGGAGCGCCGTCGGTAGAGAGGCCGGAGCGGTCCCCTCGTTTTCTTCGGAGCATCCCCTCGCCGCCACCGCCGCCGCCGCCGCCGCCGCATCCGGAGCCACAAACACACCTCAACTGTGAAATTGGGTGAGAGCGTGTTGACCTGGGAACCTCGGCTCTCTGGGCCCTCTCTCTCTCTCTGGGCTCCTCTTCAGCCGGCCGGCCACGACGACGAAATGGTCTCCTCCGTCCGCTCGAGAGGCTCTCTGGCCGGCCCCCTCGCTCGATGAGTTCCATCGCCGGCGGCGGTGGCGGTGGGAGGGGGGGGGGGGGGGGGGGCTCAGGAGTGGAGTCGGTGGCCGCGAGGCGGAAGCCAATCGTGGGCATCGTCGCGGGTGTGAAGTGTGCACAAGTGTCAGCGGCGCCCAGGGTGGAGAGACGAAGCCCTCCATCCGATCTACCAATGTGTTGGACATCGCTGGACGTTGTGGTTCGTAAAATGTAATGACAAACAGTCCGATGCTCATTGGCTGTGACTTTACGTGCGGAATAAACACGACAAATAACAATTCAACGGTGTTTCGCTGGAGAGCGATGATTTACGTTATTATTTTGGTTGTTTGAGATGAATTAAGTAGGAATATAGCCGATACTGAACCTGAACTCAATCCACATTTTAACATTTGAACCTTGAGAGCACCTCGGTTTTATTGGTGGTCAAACCGAACCAAAGTGCCGAAGTTAAAACCCGGGATTCCTTTTCGTTTCTTCCTCCTCGCTGTTGGCGACGCGTGCCTCCGAAGAAAGTATTGCAACGTGGAGAAGCTTAATTAATAAAAACGGGTTTTAACTTCGGCACTTTGGTTCGGTTTGACCACCAATAAAACCGAGGTGCTCTCAAGGTTCAAATGTTAAAATGTGGATTGAGTTCAGGTTCAGTATCGGCTATATTCCTACTTAATTCATCTCAAACAACCAAAATAATAACGTAAATCATCGCTCTCCAGCGAAACACCGTTGAATTGTTATTTGTCGTGTTTATTCCGCACGTAAAGTCACAGCCAATGAGCATCGGACTGTTTGTCATTACATTTTACGAACCACAACGTCCAGCGATGTCCAACACATTGGTAGATCGGATGGAGGGCTTCGTCTCTCCACCCTGGGCGCCGCTGACACTTGTGCACACTTCACACCCGCGACGATGCCCACGATTGGCTTCCGCCTCGCGGCCACCGACTCCACTCCTGAGCCCCCCCCCCGACACCCCACCCCACCCCCCCCACCACCACCGCCACCACCGCCGCCGCCGATGGAACTCATCGAGCGAGGGGGGCCGGCCAGAGAGCCTCTCGAGCGGACGGAGGAGACCGTTTCGTCGTCGTGGCCGGCCGGCTGAAGAGGAGCCCAGAGAGAGAGAGAGGGCCCAGAGAGCCGAGGTTCCCAGGTCAACACGCTCTCACCCAATTTCACAGTTGAGGTGTGTTTGTGGCTCCGGATGCGACGGCGGCGAGGAGAACATAATTAAAGAGCGAAGGACGTGATTTAGGAGTACAGATGTACCGTACGTTCTCTCAGACACCGGCGTGACCAGCTAATGATTACAGGCGGGACCAGTTGACCCTCGCGTCTTCCTCACCAGGGATGCTCCGAAGAAAACGAGGGGACCGCTCCGGCCTCTCTACCGACGGCGCTCCAGGCTGGGGGGGGGCTATCGGCGCTCCGAGGCAATATGTGTACACTTTCTTTATTTATTTTTTTAAATGTATTTTCTGGTTGGTCGCCGTCGCCGTGTGATTAATTTGTTCAGCCGTCGAGGTGACAAGACTCGATGCTGAAGGGTGACGGCGTCGCGGAGCCCGAGTGAGACACGGTCTCGCTGAAGAGTCTGAGAGGTTTGAAAAGGAACTGGCGATGCTTGTGCAAGAAGGGTGAACTAGCTGCGAGTAGCCTCTCAGGA
>PIJE02005566.1:0-5000 GCA_002895965.2 Coryphaenoides rupestris
GGAGAGAGATCATTAGTTGAACACACGACAATCAGGTATTTGGACGCTCCAGAAGCCCCTCGAATGGAATTGGTTGTAAAGCATCAAATGTTTCCCGCCGACACATGCCAAGAAGTAGAAACAGAAACTCGTTTTAAGGATAGTAAAAAATGTTTTTTTGTTTGTTTGTGTGTCTGCATGTAATCGGGAAATGATGGCACTTTGAGTTTAATGGTTTTATTAAATGAGCCGGTTTCCTCGCTGCCATTTCACAGAAATATACCTGTAAATGAACATTGAGTTTTCACACCGTGACGAGGTACGTTGTAAAAAAATAGAATGGAGCTTATTTTCCCCTCTCCGTGTGGTGTGTGCGGGTGTGGTGTGGTGTGTGTCGATCCACCTCCCCCACACCCGGGCAACGGAAAGAATATCAATAGATCGAAGTACATAGTTTTTATTTGGCAGTGTTTGGGTCTTTTTTCCTGGCCGGGTGAGCTTATGAAACACTCTCATCTAGAGTCTCGTTCTGAGTTTCGAGGCGGTCGACAGGAAGATGTATCCCGATGAATTCGTGCTCACTTGCGTCGCACTACGCAGGAGAAGCTAGGAACACGTTCTGGCAAACTTCAATGCCACCTTGGGAACGGATCAACCAAGCACATACACACACTTACACACACACAACAGCACGATTATCTCAGTACTGTTTACACGCAAAAAGAAATGCGTGACAGTGATTCTAATGGCTTTCTACGGTAATACCTTAGTCAACAGAAACCATCTAGTAAACGTATAGTAGTACACCGTTAGAACATTAGTTAGCTGTTAGTCATGAACTACGTTAATATTGTTCGTAATTTATTTTAGTTCATTAATGAGATTGACCTTCATTGTGACCGTGAAGCGCAGATAAATCTAGGCTGAAGATGTGTGAGGTGTATGTGGTGTGTGTTGTGGTGTGGGTTTGTGTTATACTGTTCCCCAACGACACTACACACACACACACACACAGCACACACATCACACCACAACACACACACACAACACACAACACACACACACAAACAACCACACACCACACACAGCGATTAATCTCAAGGTACTGTTTGGGCAATTGAGGATATTATTATTCAGTAAGACTTGTAGTTAACATGAACACATTGTGATGTACAGAATATATAGATTACGAATAATTAGTATAATTAGAAAATGAAGTATTAAGTGTTAATTAAGTAGTTAATTCATGCACTACGACAGTGATCTGATGTTAATTCGATGGCTGTTGTAAACCTGCGTACATAAATTAACGTTGAAGATGGTGAGACGATGTATGTATGGATGTGTGTGTGTGTGTGTGTGGGTAACAGATAAACAAAACCACACACCCACACACACACACGACACAGGACACATAACACACAATGACATAACAATGAAAAGTACGTTGAAGGGAGGGTGAGATGGTAAAGTGTGAGGTGTGTGAGGTTCTGTGGTGTGTTTGGTGTTGTGTTTGTGTGTGTGTGTGTGGTGTGCGGGGGTGTGTGTGTGTGGGGGGTGTTCTGTCTGATTCCCAGTTGACATTCCACTGCTTTCTGTTGGCAAAGCGCCAGGTGGTGACCGGGCAGGCTGGAGGACATGTCGAGCGATCATGCGGTTGTACGAGATGCCCAGAATCTAGTCCTTCTTACTGGCCGCGGAATCCTGGAGCATGCATGGCGGCGCACACACACAGCACCACCACACACACACACACACACTACACCACACACAACACCCACACACACATGACACGCGCACAGTGGCTGGGGTAAGGGCAACCCAACACAACACAATCACACACCACCACACACACACACGACACATCATATGCACACGCAGTGCACATCAGACACAAACAAATACATCCAGACACAGACCAAACACAAACACACCAAACGACGCACACACAACACGACCCACACACACACACCACACATACATGCAATGCAAGCAGACCATTAGACACACACACACACACATACATATGCAACGCATGCAACACACACAGTCACATACAAGATATGCATGGTCCATCAGCAGTGTACAAGGACACACAATAATGCACCCACAGACATCACACACACAACACGCACACACATACACCACATAAAAACCCACGCACACACACACACACACACAACACACACAACAACAAACCAAAAACACACACGCCACACACACAGACACAATATGAATAACAATGGTGGAGGATTTTTAGACGGGAATAAAACTAATGAGTTGAGTGTCCAAGAAGAAACAGTTCCCTCAGCCGGTCATAGAGGTATATATACTCGGCAGTGTAGTATTAGCATAACCTCACGAATGTTACTGCCCGAACTACGGCAAGCGACTGCCAGGCCTGGAAGTGAAACGCATCTTGCTCCATGAGGGACAGCGGCGCCAAGTTCTGATAGAGCTCCGAATACGCGTCGTCAGCTGCAGGAACACAACAATATCGATGATTTAGCAGAGTACTCGGTCTAAGATAAGATAAGATAAAAATAAACTTATTAATCTGGAAGGAAATTCTGTGCCAGAAGTTGTCATTAGCAATAAATAATAACAGGAAATAAACACTAGAATCATAAAATATCAAATAAAATGTACAAATTACAGTGAATAGCCTCAAGAAAATAAAAATATAGGTAAGATATTTAGTAAGCAAACAAGTTGAAATGGTGTTGAGAAGTAGCATTGCCATGAGGAATATTGAACAGTGATTGATGAAAGGAAATATTGACAGGTAATATTGCAAGTAATATTGAAGACCATAGTAATTGCACATGATGTAGGATTTGTTGATATCGTATGCCCCGCCCCTCCTCACATTGAACTGACCGACAAGAGAGGAGTGACTTGGCCTGTTCAAAGTTGAACTCTCTTTCAACTGAGAGCGCATGGCTGGGAAATAACTGAACGATGTCGACGCTGAACTTCATGGGGTGTATTGGGAATGAGAGGCACCGGCGCAAAAAAACGCAGATTAATGAATGTTGTGTTTAAAAAAACATCGTCACCTGGTTTCGTCTTTTGCTTTGGGTAAGGGGCGAAGAACGAAGATCAGGCGTTAATGCCATCGGTCTCCACTTTGGTGAGCCGACTGGCCAGGAGGTGGCGCAGGCTCTTCTATCTGCAGGAAGGACTGGGATCTTCTTCAACTCTGACTGTTAGGAAGCGTAGGCCATGGTTTTCCCCTTGGAAGGCCAAAATACACGCAGCTTTCCACTTGGAATAGCTGTGTTTTTCTGAGGGGGGGGGTTATATGGATATTGTGATATGGGACGAGATACATTAGATTTAAGATAGGTTTGTTATATATATAATTTCTTTATAACATGGGAAAATACTTTTGTTCATTGAATTACCTGATTTATTGAATTATCAGAAATCAAAAAAGATCTGCTGTTGTATAGTAGGTTCCGTGACTTCCAGTTACTTAGCAGTATGATTAGATCAGCATCATTCACAGATTCATATCATTAAGGTCTATCTGTTGAGTTTGAACCTATCATCGTCACAGCGGGAGTCACACTACATTCATCCCTCAGCCACCGGGAGAAGGAGCTTGATGCCGAACTTCTTGCTCCGTGACGTTGCACAGTCAGAACCATCACAACCTGTTCACAGAGACAGACAGACAGAGAAGATCGAAAGCGAACAGAGGAGGACAAGTGGAGAGACAGGAGAGAGAGGCAGAGAGAGCAGAGACGAGACCGAGAGGAGACAGACAGAGAGACAGAGACGAGACAGAGAGGGCAGAGAGGAAGTAGCAGAGATCGAAGAGGACAGAGCAGAGGAAGAGGAGAGAGACAATGGAGGGAGAGACAGAGAGACAAGAGAGACAGAGAGAAGACGACAGACCAGGAGAGTGAAAGGGAACAGAGGAGAGAGACAGAGAGAGAGAGAAGAAGGAAGAAAACAGTGAGAAAGAGAGACAGAGACAGAGAGAGAGACAGAGAGAGAGAGGGCGACAGAGAGACAGAGAGAGAGAAGAGAGCGAAGCAGACAGAAGGAGAGAGAGACGGACAGAGAAGACAGAGACAGACGAGAGAGAAACAGAGAGGAAGGAGGAGAGCAGAGTAGACAGAGACGAGACGAGAGACAGGAAGACAGAGAGACAACAGAAGAGAGAAAGAGGACAAAGATCAAGGAAGATGACAAGAGAACAGAGAGAAAGCAGAGGACAGAGAGAAGAGAAGAGACAGAGAGAGAGCATGCATGTATTCAGTTCCTGGTAATGAGGTTCGCTATTGCTTGGTCCCAAACCAATACCAACTTAACGAGATAAAGCCGCAGCTATTTCATAAGTTTCATTTTTGTTTTTTGGTAGGAGAAACTGCTGCGCCACACATTATCTAAACTGCCCAACAGAAATAGCGTATTAAAAAAACACTGCTGCTAGTGACCATTATTTGGAGGGTGTGTTGAAAGTAATTACAAAAAATGTCGGCTCACAAAGGCCCACTATCCGGCGACAGGGGAAACTCTCCCCATCCCGCTCACACAATGGTTCTCTGTAATCCACAACAACTTGACACGTCTGTGGGTGCCGAGAGGAGGAAGAGGCGGGCGGAGGAGAGGAGGAGGAGGAGGAGGAGGAGGAGGAGGAGGAAGACAGGGGTCACACCGACCTCTGAGGTGGAGCTGCTCGATGGGCTCCCCGAGCGACGCCTCCTTGTTCTTGTAGTAGGGAGATGGTGGTGTCCTTGAACACGAACCAGTACTCCTTGTACGGCGCCGAAGTGTCAGCTTCTTTGGCCTGAAAAAAAAAACACAAGTGACACAGTGTGACGACCCAATCCAAATAATAGTACGAATAGAATTGAAAATAACACAACTTGGGAGTAAAAGGAAGAAAAGAAAGAGGGGGAATGTAAGAAAGTTCTTTTTGGTTTCGAAAGAGCAGTCGAGAGTTCTGTCGGCTGTGGAAAGAGTTCACGGGTTATCTTCGTTTAAAGAAGCAATAACAGTTATATCTT
>PIJE02005566.1:10000-18345 GCA_002895965.2 Coryphaenoides rupestris
GTATTATCGTTAGGTTTATTATTTTGAACAATTTTAAACGTATCATTTTTGTTAGTTTGTTCTTGTAACAAGCATACTATTACAGAGGTGTGTTGCTGTAACTTGTCTGTGAGGCGCAACCCTGCCGATTTGAAAAGGAAAGGGCATCGAGTTGAGTCGTTAGCCGCGGAACAAACACCCAGACGGGAGTTCCCGGGGTACCTGGATGCCGTACTTGTCCAGGGTCCAGTGGGTCTTGAGCAGCCACATGTTCCTCTGGCCCCACCACAGGGCGTGGTCCGACCAATCCTGCGGGGCCTCTGGGAAAACGGAGTCAAAACATGACTACAATGCCAACAGTGACTGATCGCCGCTCTCTGACGACAGTGTTTTCAGCTCATCATTTCCTCAACAAATCAACAAATGACCAAACTTGGAGCTGACTTACGTCTTCCTTAAGTGACAAAACATGAAACCATGAAACATGAAACCATTTGAACCATTTTATATTCACAATTGCACTGCTTATGAATTGAATCGTGAAGACAAAACAACCACCAGTCCACCAAACGTGACCAATGGCCAGACTGCAGACAAACAAAGAAAAAGGTGCGGCCGTATGACTGAATGTGTGTCACGTTGTAATTCTTGGCTGAAATCAGACGACAAAACAAAGATACGCTGATGATGATGATGGTGATGATGGTGATGATGGTGATGACGGCTCCCTGAGTCACTCACTGGGAGCTCCCCGGTCACCCGGCAGCGATGACCACCCAGTGAGTCAGTGGAAGTAACTTCCACAATCTCACAGTTCACATGGACTCACATTGCACCCGTGAATTCTCGCTATATTGCTGTTCACCAGCAATGGGGTAACCTAGCAATTATGAGCGCTTCCTTAAAACTATTCAAATTGTTGTTTCAATCTCCGCTCTCGGACAAATGTGTTGTATGGAAGCACACACTATACTACAAGACACTACTGGTCTCGACGGTCAGTCTTGCCTTGCCGTCTGTGTCGGCGGTGGTCCACACCCGGCGACACTCAGGGAACATGACGACTCTCTGCTATCCGATTATCCACGCCGCACCCTCTGAAACCTCCCAGTTCCTTCCCATTTTGTTTTCCTCTTGACCTCACATCCCATTGGCTGTTCACGATGACCTCAAACCCCATTGGGCGCCGCCGTTTATCTGAGAGTGGCTCTTTAGCATTGTGGGAGAACAATCGGTGATCCGGCCCGTCGTGTGGAGGTATGTGAAGGATAAACAAAGGTGTGTGATGGTGTGGTGGTGGTGTAGCAGCGGGGGGGGGTCACACCGTCAGCTTGCTGCAGGTAAAAGGACTGCATTTATACAGCGCTTTTATCCTTAACGTTTTGACATATTCACCCATTCATACACCGACGGCGGTGCCAACCATGCAAGGTAACAACCAACACGTCAGGAGCAGTTAGGGTTAGGTGGTGTCTTGCTCAGGGACACCTCAACACTTAGCTAGGAGGGGAGGAGCCCGACGGGATCGAACCAGCGACCTTCTGTTAGCCAGACAACCGCTTCTCACCGCGTCCGTGGGAACTAACACGTGCCCTCCTTTGACCTTTGGTTACCGTTGAGTCATCTCAGCACTCAGACACTTTTATCCAAAGTGACGTGTCTGATGCACGTCTTTAAGCAATATCCTGCCCGCTTACGTAATGCAGGTTACACACACACACACACACACACACACATCATCACATTCACACGCTGGCGCCCAAAATCTTCTTCTTCTTCTTCTTCTTTGGGTGTCTGGCAACTGGAAGCTAAGTGTCGAGGTGTCCCTGAGCAAGACCACCGCCTAAACCCAACTTGCTCCAGACGAGCCTGGCCGTATGAACGGGGTGAACGCGAGGCGATATTGTAAAGCAACTTTGGATAAAAGCGCGATATATATATAATCCATTGCAATCCACACTCGCACACACACACACGCACACACACACACACACGCACACGCATTAACTCACTGATCTTCTCCACCAGCTTGAGCATGAGGCCGCCCACGTGCAGGTCCCCCTTGACGCGGAGCTTGAACCTCATGGACTCGCTGCCCTCCCGCTGGTCCACGCGCACCGACAGCTCCCACGACGTGTTGCCGTACTCGGCCGCTGTGATCATCTCGCTGGCTGGTTGGCTGGCTGGCTCTCTGGCTGGCTGGCTGGCTGGCTGGCCTGCTCCTAGACGATGGGAGGAGGAGGAGGAGGAGGAGGAGGAGGAAGGGAGATCAGGGGTGTGAGTGTGAGGCAAGAGTACATTTGTTGAAAGAGAGACAGCAATATATCACTGTGGTACATAAAGATAAGAATAGAGCAGGTTTCAAACATTCATAGTTGCAAGGCTAATAGAACGAGTTTCATAATTGCTAGGTTGCCTGCATAATAGCTGAGATAAGAGCATAAGTGCCATTCTGAGTGCAGTACCAACATCTAAGAACACATACAATATGATAAACAATTGCTAAGTACTATTATTTAGTGCCATCCATTTAGATTTGCAACCTTATCTCTATCTATCCACGTTTGGGATAGTGTTAGGGTCCGGATATCGTGTAAAGAACGCCCGCGGTGACGTTGATAATGCGTCTCTCTCTCGGGTACGGCGCGGCGTAAATGAGCATTTGATGAGTTAATGATGGAGTCAGACGGCGAACGCCCCCCAAAGTGCTTCGGCAGCAGTGATCTATGTGCATCATAACAACGAAGGCTAAGAGGTTGTGTGTGTGTGTGTATGTGCAGACAGTGCGTTGCCGCCGTCGTTTGGTGTGTTAATGATTAATAAAGCCTTATCTTTTCCCACCATTCAATCCGCCGACATCGGAACCCTGTGTTCCCTTCACGTTAGCTACAGCAGCAGCGACCTCTGAGCTGTGCGGGCTGTAACCAGGTGATGAAGATTACCCGCGGTGTGCCTCTCGGTAGCGAATTTGAGTATAAATCTTTAAGTTAACACTCAATGAAAACACACAATCACAAGGATCCATGTTGATACGGTTCCTGAGAGGATGAAAGGTACATTGCTTTTCCGGGGGGAATATTTTCATCGGTCAACAAAGACATCGGGGCGGCAGTAGGAAGGTTGCTGGTTCGATCCCCGGGCTCCGCCTAGCTAAGTGTCCCTGAGCAAGACGCCACCTTAACACTAAGTGCTCCTGATGTGTTGGTTGTTACCTTGCATGGTCGACACACCGCCGTCGGTGTATGAATGGGTGAATGTGAGGCAATACTGTGAAGCGCTTTGGATGAAAATGCTATAGAAATGCAATCCGTTTAACATTTACATCGGAGCACAGCAGCATTAAAGGCAGCACCTCTCTCTCTCTCGCTCTGTGTGAATCTCTCTCTCTCTCTCTCTCAGTGGATATGATTCCCATAACTGTTTGGTGTGTTGGAATGATCATTTCGCAATCACAATTTTAATTTCCCCCCGGAAAAAAAAAACCTATCATGATATCATCATAAGATGTCTTTGGTTTCTGTACCAAACTGTTCCAAAGTGTTTTCGTACATCTGGTACCAGGGCATCTCTGCAGAACAGCACTGCTGTACTTCATTTATAATTGATGGTGTTTACATTTAACACATTTGAACCTTATCAGCAGGGAGGACATACTGTACTGTACGCAACCACTCCAGGGGGACTGGAGTTGGAAGAACTCTACACCGCTGCACTGGGAGCTGCAGATCTGAACCGCATTCATCACAGCAAGAGACACACACACTCCAGACCTATCTGTGTGTGTGTGTGTGTGTGTGTGTGTGTGTGTGTGTGTTGCCGTTGTTTCGCGAAGGACAAGCAAAAGGTTAAAAAACAACAACAACAACAACAACAACAACCCGTGTATTAACAGCAAGACACGGTTGAGCTGATTTTGCGGTCTTCTGGTGACACTGGGGGAAGTTGAACAAAAAAAGAAAAGACTTCAAACGCCACGAAACAGCGACAGGTAATAGAAGAAGGAGAAGAGAGTACAAGAACAGAGGAGAGGAGAGAGGGGGAGAGGGGAGAGAGGGGGGAGAGAAGAGAGAGAGAGGGAGAGAGGGGGGAGATAAGAGAGGAGTAGTAGAAACAGGGGGGAGGCTGTGGCAGGAGAATAACAGAGCCGAGGCTTCGCTTGAGGAATGTGTGGCGAGTCGGAACAGGCATCTGATCAGGAGCGAGGAGGCCGCGCAAAACACACACACACACACGCACACACACACACACACACACACACACACACACACACACACACACACACACACACACACACACACACACACACACGTACATACCCACCACCACCACCAACACCAGCCTTTATCTCTGCCGGGCACACTGTGTAACAGAACAATAGGCTTATACAACCACACACACACACACACACACACACACACACGCCCATTTACAGTGTGCGCTCCTATTCCATGGCTGGAGGCGACACATTCTGCAGGCAGGCAGCATACTAGATCTAGGTCTACCTGTCCTGCGTTCCTCCACCTGTGTCCAGAGTTTTTTTTCTTTTTACTATATTGACCCCTAGGGGTCAATGGGGCTCCTAGCTGGGATTAGTGACCCCTGACCACCGCCACCACCACCACCACCGATGGTCTGTCTGTCTGTCTGTCTGTCTGTCTGTCTGTCTGTCTGAGGGCAGTTCTGCAGTGACTCAACTGGTAGGAGAGTGATAAAGGGCAAACATGACTGTTTGCTGGGCGAGGCTCTTATGACATGTGGTGAGAAATGTGTGACGAAAAGCACCGAAAACAAGCCTAGATTATGTTTTTATGGGGCCAATAAAACCCCCACTCCTGATACCCACATACTGTACATGTATACCAACATACAGGCAAAGAAAACAATACAACACAACACAGTACAGTACATGTATTCATGTCCAATGATTTAGATGCGGTGGTCTTCTGCTGGTGACTTTAGAATGTGTGCATGAATGCCACATTAAACCACCACCACTTTACACAAACTACACTGGATAGACTTCAATCCTAAAAGATGAGGAGATGTATTTAATCTGATTATTTCATTCAACTATGGCTCTATATCCCCCCTATCCTCTTCTTCTTCTTCTTCTTCTTCTTCTTCAAATAGGCCTAAAGCCACATGCATAGTGATGGAATGGGAAACACAAGCAAATCTTACCTCCTCTTGGGTTAAAAAGTAAAAAAAAGATCTCTGGAGAAGGAAATGTTGTTTGTCCAGCGGAGTGGAGAAGATTGAATGTCCTTTTTTTAGTGGTGAGAGAGTCACGCCCCTTTCAGGCAGGAGGGGGGTTGAATGGCCACGCCCCTTTCTGGCAGGTGAAGAGCCACGCCCCTTTCGGGCAGGTGAAGGAAGGAGCAGGTAAATTCCCAACTCCTTTTTATTTTATGACTAAATAACAGGATAAGGTGTGTCCCTAGTCCACGAATAATACTATTCTCTTATATCATAATGCTATATTATTATTATTATATTATTCACGTCATGTTACCTCTAAATATTACCTTGCAGTATTACCTCTCATCATTATGTGCAATATTCTTTATATTCTTTATATCATGTGCAATACTTCCTCTCACCATTATTATTATTATTATTATTACCCTTTTATTACACTTCAATTATTGCTGACTGAATATCTTGTCTTACTTATATTTTTATATATTTTTATTATTCTACTTTTTATTTCTCTATTGTTTTATTATATTGCTATGCAACCTGGCACAAGAATTTCCTTCGGCATCAATAAAGTTCTATCTAATCTCTTATCTTATTGAATATGTAGATTTGTAGCATTTGTAGCCTATATGTGGTGGCACTGGCTGTAATTATGTAATATTTATATTTTAATTAATTAAAATATAATTAATTAATAATATATATAATAATATATATAATTAATACCCATTTGAGTTCCTAAAAATAAAAAACAGGGAGCCTTGCTAATACCAAGTATAACATAAACATGATGTCTTGTGTATTTTTTTCTACTGTAAATAAACTAGGCTATAAAGTATTCTTTACACAATAAGGTCACACCCAGGCCTACGTGTATTTAGCACTAACATAGTCACAAGAAGAAACAGAGATTGTGAAACTCTTCATGTCAAAATGAATCATACTTTGTGTTATGTTGCTGTTGCTGTTTGGGTTTCCCGTTTCTGATCACAATGCTGAAGAAGTGCAGCCTTTCATTGACATTAAATATCCATGACTTCTTGTTCCAAATTACTCATCCTTGGTGATAGTTACGACAAATAATGGATTCCTAAACACATGAATAAATAAATGAACACATTTTTTTCTTTCTCTGTTCTGCTTCAAACAATGACTTATCATTGAAGTTATGACACTTTACTAATGTGTGCATTCAGGCGTAAAGTAAAGTATTTTATTTTATTTGTTGTTAGTTTAGGAGCACATGTGCAGACAGGCAAGACAATAAATTGTTTTACTGTATATTGTCCTCTGCAGGTATGTTTTCCTTTGTTAAATGTTTTAGTTTTCTTTATTTCTGTATAATTACCTTACCCTGACCAGCAGGTGTTACTGTTCAGGTTTTTCATGGTTTTGAGATGTGTTGTTATAAAAAGTATAAATAAATGCTTTCCTGACGTTTTTAAAAGCTCTTGGCTCTGGCTAGCCATGTATACATTGAGCTGAATACAGACTCTAATGTCAAATTAATGTCTGTGTTCTAAGGAGACAACGAAAGTGACAGTGCTGTTTGCAACGCTGAGGGAGAAGATGTGCAGACAGGAAAAAAAAACCAGAAGACAATACATTGTTTTATATTGTCCTCTGCAGGAGCAAATCAATGCTAGAAACCAGTCTCCTTCCTTGCCCTCTTCATATCCATTACATTATCATTCAAATGAACTGGGTTGATTAAACCAGCACGCATACTTCCCTCCCACCGCCACACGGTGGCGCCACTAGACTACTATATCACCTGACGTTGAGAACCTGTACAAGGGGGAGGGGTTTGACCTGAAGCCTGTAAAGAGACCTTGGAGTCTATTGGACCTCTGCTTCACCCTGCATGACTGATGGATCCTCCTGGATTCACTTTGTCATTTGACTTGTACATTCACATGGACCTCACATTTGTGTAGAATAAAAAATACGCTTTAGTTGTTGTTGTTGTTGTTGTTGTTGTTGTTGTTGTTGTTGTTTTTCATATAGACTACATATCACGTGACCCCTTCTGGATTTTAATTGCACCCCTTTGTATTTTTGTGACAGTATGCCTGGTCGATATTTTCCAAACCAATCTAAAGAGATTGTTGAATTCTGAACACATTATGAACTAATTACAACCAGATAGCTCCCAACACTCACTGGCTGCTTGGACACATTTTGCCATCATCCCTCAGTTATTTTTACATTTTTACAGCAGCATGTTTCAGGGTCACAATAACTCCCCGCCCAAATGGCAAAGTTATTATTTAGCAGTCGGACGTCGCGGCGATCCACCCGCTGGCCGGCTAGCTCGCGAGTTAGCCCCTCGAATTGTTAGCGTGCGTGCGTACGTGTGTGTGTGTGTGTGTGTGTGTGTGTGTGTGTTTGTCTGGACTGTTTCAAGTCACTTTCAAATAGCCGCTTTGTTTGCTTCTACTCGGCATCACCGCATACTTATTCTCGATAACTGCAGGCCCGAACCGCTATTTACCAAGCTCATGCCAGACACACACACACACACACACACACACACACACACACACACACACACACACACACACACACACAAAAACCAAACCCAATCCTTCTAGAAGCTCCCATCCAAATGTGGATGACCAGAGCAGCAGTGCTGCACTTGGACCCAGCGGCCGAACAGAAAGTCCTGAACACACATGGGCCGGGCCGGGACCCAACACACCGCTTTAAGGACAGTCTGTTTTTACCACCTCGCCCTCTCTCTCTCTCTCTCTCTCTCTCTCTCTCTCTCTCTCTCTCTCTCTCTCTCGGACCACGCCAAAACCGTCGAAGAAAAAGTAAACACGCCGCATGAGACGTTGACAATCTTTATTTACAACTCGACGCGTAAAATGATGACAGATGAGGTCTTTGGGGTTGTTTTTTTTTTTTTTTTCTCTCTTATTCGACGGGGGCCCATCGAGGCAGGCAGGCAGGCGGGCACAGGAAACATAATTCCATGACGAGAAAGAAGCAAAAGCAACAGAAAAAAAAGCAAACAAACAAAAAAATAAATATATAAATAAATCCCGCCGGGCAGCTGTGTCACACACACACACACACCGTGTCATCTTGTGGCCGACGGCGTAACATGGAAAATAACATCGCTGCGGTCGCCGGGGGGCGCGGGGGCGGACGCGGACGGGAGC
>PIJE02005568.1:0-5000 GCA_002895965.2 Coryphaenoides rupestris
AAACACACACACACACATCACACACACACACACCACACACACACACACACACACACACACACACACACACACACACACACACACACACACACACACACACACACATCACACACACAGACACACACACACACACACACACACACACAACGACAGACAGCAGACAGCAGATTGCATTGCAAGCTATTGGCGGTGCCAGATGAATTGGGCCGAGCCTGACTGAGATACTGATGGAGAGAGAGAGACAGAGAGAGAGAGAGAGAGAGAGAGAGAGAGAGAGAGAGAGAGAGAGAGAGAGAGAGAGAGAGAGAGAGAGAGAGAGAGAGAGAGAGAGAGAGAGAGAGAGAGAGAGAGAGAGACAGAGAGAGAGAGAGAGAGAGAGAGAGAGAGAGAGAGAGAGAGAGAGAGAGAGAGACAGAGAGAGAGAGAGAGAGAGAGAGAAAGAGAGAGAGAGACAGAGAGAGAGAGAGAGAGAAGAGAGAGAGAGAGAGAGAGAGAGAGAGAGAGAGAGATAGAGACAGAGAGACAGAGAGAGAGAGAGACAGAGAGAGAGAGAGAGAGAGAGAGAGAGAGAGAGAGAGACAGACAGAGAGAGACAGAGAGAGAGACAGAGAGAGACAGAGCCAGAGAGAGAGAGAAGAGAGAGACAGAGACAGAGAGACAGAGTCAAGTAGAAAAAAGTAGCATTCGAATATTCCGGAGCCCAATTCCTCTCTGCAGTCCCCATGACCGCTGTTGACCTTAATGTCTTGTTTCCATCCTTCAGTTTTCTCCTTATCATCCCCTCTTTTGCTCCCCCCCAACCCCCCCCCCCCCCCCCCCCCACCTCCCCACCCTTCAGTTTCCGTTCCGCCATTAAGAGGAGGACAGTCAGCCAAAGTCTTCCCAGATATTGAAGTTGTCACTAATGCCGTGGCTCCTCAAGACAAGACACTGCCACTTCTGGTCCTCATTCCTCTTCCAGGAAATTCACCCTTGTTTTCTCTCCATCACTGTCTCTGCTCACTGTCTCTCGCGCTCTCTCGCTCTCTCTCTCTCCCCCCGTCTCTCTCTCTCTGTCTCTCTTCCATTGCCTCTCTCTTTCTCCCTGTCTGTCCTCCGTTGCCTCTCTCTCCCTCTCGCTCTCCCTCTACCTCTATCTCTCTAACTCTGTCTTTCTTTCTCTCTCCCCCTCACTCTCCCACTTTCTCTGTCTTTCTCTCTCTCCCCCTCTCCCCCTCTCTCTGTCTCTGTCTCCCTCTCTCTCTCTCTCTCCCTCTCTCTCTCTCTCTCTCTCTCTCTCCCTCCCTCCCTCTCTTTCTCTCGCCGAGGTCCCGGTGGCTCCCAGGGTCTCTCGTCCAGTCCAGCTGGCACGGCCGATGAAAGTCTCGGACAGCTGGCCTCCGCCGACCACCCGGCGCACGCACACACACACACACACACGCACACACGCACACGCACACACACGCACACACACACACACACACAGCACACACGCACACACACCACACACACACACACGCACACACGCACACACACCGATGCACTCGCCATCACCATCATCAGTGGCCCATCAAGACAAGCTGTTTTCCCGAAAGCTTGCCTCGAAACCCTTCAGCCATCGTGGCTCCCTCTCTCCTCCCTCCCTCCCTCCCTCCCTGTCTCCCTCCCTCCCTCCCTCCCTCCTTCCCTCCCTCTCTCTTTCTGTGTCTCTCCCAGCGCTCTCTCCCTGCCATCTCTTTCGTTTTCCCTTTTCATGCTCGGATGCAGAAAAATAAGCTTTCCCAAAGTCATTTCTCAAATCTGTGACCAAACAAAACGTGCGTATTCACCGCCGCTCCACATCTTCCCGTGGAAAGAAAATGGAGGACGGGTGGGGGAGGACGGGGGGGGGGGGGGGGGCGGAAGAACTCTTTTGCTAACCCTGTGAACCCCCCACAACAATTTCAGCAATTCCTTTCACACGTCCACAACGGCTCCGGGTTTTCGGTTGACTTATCACTTATTTGACGATTTTCTTTGAAGCCGCCGACAAAAAAAACGCCGGCGACGTGTGAGAAATGTCGATTTTTACGACGCTTGATATGTGATATGTTTAGACTGAAAGTGAGTTTTATGTTTTTTGGGGGGCGGGTGGGGGGGGGGGGGGGGGGGGGGGGGGGGGGGGGATGGAGGCTGTTTATTCTCCGCGGATAATGAGGTCTCCTGCGACGCGCGGGGAGCGTTCGGGCCGCACATCTCTGGATCTGAGGGCCGCCGAACAGGAAACAGCTTTCATCGACGAGGTGCAATTCCAGATCTTAATTTGAGAAACATGTGGCGTGAAAAAATGTAATCTCCTACTGACATCTCCCAGCTCCCTTTTTTTTCTCCTCCTCCTCCTCCTCCTCATCCCCCATCCTCCTCATATAACAACACACAAGCACATTGAGAGACCTTTACCGTTCAAAAAAAGTTGGACTTTTGCATTGAATACTTCATCATAAAACCACGGGTCAAGAGTAGTGCCAACAGCAGCACCAAAGTAGCGCCAAAGTAGTACCAAAGAAGTACCAAAGAGTAAAGTAGCCAAAGTAGTACCAAAGAAGTACCAAAGTAGTACCAAAGTAGTACCAAAGAAGTACCAAAGAAGTACCAAAGTAGTACCAAAGTAGTACCAAAGTAGTACCAAAGAAGTACCAAAGTAGTACCAAAGAAGTACCAAAGTAGTACCAAAGTAGTACCAAAGTAGTACCAAAGTAGTACCAAAGAAGTACCAAAGTAGTACCAAAGAAGTACCAAAGAAGTACCAAAGTAGTACCAAAGTAGTACCAAAGAAGTACCAAAGTAGTACCAAAGTAGTACCAAAGTAGTACCAAAGTAGTACCAAAGAAGTAGTACCAAAGTAGTACCAAAGTAGTACCAAAGTAGTACCAAAGTAGTACCAAAGAAGTACCAAAGTAGTGCCAAGGTAGTGCCAAAGTAGTACCAAAGTAGTACCAAAGAAGTACCAAAGTAGTACCAAAGAAGTACCAAAGTAGTACCAAAGTAGTACCAAATAGTACCAAGGTCAGGCTGCCAATGGTAGTACCCAAAAGTACCAATCGTGCCAAAAGCGGGGGATAGTGAACCATACCAGTCCCTACTGATAGTTTGTCGTGCCATATTGTTGTCTTGTTGTTCTTCTAATTACATTTGCGTAAACAAACAAATCAGACGTCAATGTGCTCAATCTCATCAGTTCATTTGTTGTGTGAACGGGTCTGTCTCCGTGGCGGCCGCGGCACCATGTGACAGCCCCGCCCCCCACCCACCGCACGCAACCACAACACCACACCACACACACACACACACACACTGGCAACTGGCAGGGGCCGCTGATGAGGTGGACAGAAGCCGCCCCCACCCCCCCCCCCCCCTCCCTCCCCTGTTTGCTGTGACCAGGGGGCCTCCGTTTTGGGCAGACTAGCAGACTCCTGGCTTTGTCAGCCGGGCTGCCTGAGACGGGGGGGGGTCCTCACAGAGGGTCTCTGAATGTTGACCCTCTACGCTAACGGTACAAGCAGCAGGACCAGTGGCCAAACAAATAAAGAGACAACGATAAACAAAAAAGAGTTCAAAATTCCCTGTCTCCGTAAATGAGATCGCGCCTCGTCGGCTCTCTCTCTCTCTCTCCCTCGCCCTCTCGTCTCTCCGTCATCACTCTCTCTATCAAATCTTGTCCCTTTCTATCCTCCTCTCTTCTTTCCCTTCTCGTCTCTCATCTCTCTCGTCTCTCCTCTCTCTATCTATCAATTTCTCTCCTTTCTCTCATCTCATCCTCTCTCTCTCTCCTGTCGTCTCTCTCGCTCCCTGCTCCTATCTGTCTATCTCCTCTCCCTTTCTCTCTCTCTCGTCTTATCCTCTCTCTCTTTTCTCTGTCTCTCTCTCTCTCCTCTCTCTCTTTTTCTTCCTTCTTTCTTTTCTTCTTTTCCTCGCCCTTTTTTCCTCTCTCTCTCTCTCCCCCCTATCGCTCTGTTAATCTCCATCTGTCTCTCTCTATCTCTTTGTCCATTTACTTCTCGTCTCCATTTTTCTTCCCGTACTTTTCCTTCATTTAGTTCCCTGAGCTCAGGGAGCTGTTGGGAGTACTTGTGTAACCCCCCCCCCCCCCCCCCCCCTTTACGAAAGAAGAAGTATATATGTGCACACACATTTACACACACACACACACACACAACACACACACACACACACACACACACACACACATAAACACACACAGTCCCACCGGTATGTGGTTCCGTGAATTCTGCACAAGCAGGCGAAATGGTTGTTAAGGCTTTATGACTCTCCCATCTGTACTTGAAGGGCACCACCAGCCATCAAACACACACACACGCACGCACACACACACGCACACACACACACACACACACACACACACACACACACACATACAGACACACACCAACACACGTACACGTGCATGAATGTCGCAGTCTCACACAATTAAACCCACTGGCGCAAGAAGTACAGTATATATTGTGCACACTCTTGCAAATACACACACACACACAATTACACACGCACATGCACGCACACACACAGCACACACACACACACACACACACACACGTACACGTGCATGAATGTGCACGTCTCACACAATTAAACACACAGGCGGAAGAAGAAGTATATATTGTACACACTCTTGCAAATGCACATACACATACACAATTACACACGCACACACACACACACACACGCACACACACACACACACACACACAGCTGTTTGGTGCAGTTCGGGTCACCGTGTTCAAACCCGGTCACTGCGAAACACCAAACTTCATGAGGTTCTGAGCTGTGACCTGACTTAATGCCTGTGTTTACACCCATTCACTCAGTCAGTCAGGCACACACACACACACACACACACACACACACACACACACACACACACACACACACACACTCGTACACGCAGCTCCACGCCAACTCAACGCTCTCTGACATTCCAGCGTTCCCCCCCCCCTGTAACTGAAACTAATCCTGTAAGCCCT